>VWZZ01001647.1:27556-142026 GCA_013399095.1 Psophia crepitans | reverse complement strand
TTCCAACCCTTGTGATTCTGTCTCACATTTCCATCTATGCCTGCAGTCAAAGCCTCAGGTCTATTCAGTTTTACTCGGCTCCTCCAAACATCATATTGAATCTGAATACATTCAGATTTACAACCCATTTATGGATGTTCATACTATGAAAACATTCTCATTTAGATCCATTCTTCATTACCAAAAATATATTATTCGTGTGTCAAGAATGCTGTGGGGTTTAATTCAACCTATAAAGTATCCGAAGACTCTTACAGAGAAGATCATGCAGCAGTGTAATGTCCTCGGCTTTTCCACCAGTTGCACCAATTATCTGACTTCAGAAGTCTTCTAAACACGAGTCTCACACAATTTGCATTTTGGCAACAGGTAAAAAGGACATCACAGAAATGCTAGTGTAAAGACTACCTCAATTTTAATTTTACAGATAAATACAGTACTATTCAGCTTATCTTCATGTACTCATTTTTTCACTATGGTTCTAGCATGTTTGATGGCATAATTTTCTTTCCCCCTCCCCCTCAAATCCTTTTGAAACAGAAATACTTTGTTGGTTCTGTATTGCACCTATAAAGCAATAAAATACAGTTAATGTAAACCATCCATCTGGAGATCGCTTTTTACTTTTGCTATTTTCTCTAGAAAAATTTTGCATTGAGGCCTGAAAACTTTCTGGCTTCTTCCCAGCTCAATTTCCATGGCCTTTTATTTGACTCTCTGATTTTCCCTATTGCTCTCCCTCTTCCATGTCTGATTTTAAAGCACAAAGTGTGACTTGGAGCAGCTCAGAAATCAATCATGTGGCTCGATTGGAGGATATAGCAGAATTATAAGGATTTCTCATCTTGCTTTCCATTTGCAAACTGCCCATCACTGACTCAGCAAGACTTGACAGCTCTCATAATCATTTTTTTCCTATTACAGAATTCTGTTTCCAAGAAGTCTTCAGCATGCTAAATGATACACAGCTTGCCTAAGCTGAACAACTAGGAAGCCCACTGTTCAGACATACAACTCATTTTTAACTCCATCCTGCAATATTCCCAAATAGTGCATCATTTAACTACGCCACAAGACTAATGCTGCCCTCAGGTGCAAGTACGCAGGCATTGCCTTGTGTTACGAGTCCCAGACATTTCAGGTTCTCTCTGCGCAAACGTTTCAAAATGAACACACCAAACCTGTCAGCCTGATTCTTCCAGCGTTGTTTGGCTTTTTGTGAAATCTCTAAGGCCACCGAAAGATGTCCTCAAGCTTCTCAACTTTAGTTTCTTGCTCTTGATCAAGAATACCACTGAGATGATGCCCAGCCAAGACACAGCACTAATTCTAAGTTTTCTGCCTTTATTATATCTTTTCCAATTTGTCATTTAGCCAGTCATTTATGTTACATACTTCTTCATGGATACAAAAACATAACTAGAAGTTTCTGTTCTACTTGTTCAGCTAGCTCTTTCTTGTGGCTTATTCTGTCTGCTATCAGTTTCTAACATCTCACCCATAGATGCCCCCGTATCCCTTTAAAATGAGTACTGAAATCTTCAACTCTGCTTTAGATGGTCCATTTGTCTTCTGCAACATCATGCACCATTTTAAAAGAGATCATCTTCACATGACGGCCAAGTTTCTACCTCATCAGCACAGCCTAGATGGAGACAAACTGTGTGATACTTGTGTGTCTCAGTCGTGCAGGGATGCATCCCCACAGATGCAGGGAAACCCAGCCTCAAAGGAGCTGGGTTGCTTGGGAACAGCGCACGTGAAGACAATTTGCCCATCACAAAAGGTATTGCAGCACATCTAACAGGAAAGTCATGAAAATCTTATACTACAGGGATGAGACAGTGCAAATATCAAGATGGGTAACTGTTGTACTTGTAAGACAAATAGAGGAAAATTAGCTTTCTGTGATAAACTGCAGAAAAAGGAAGAAATGTTAGTAATAAGAAAGCTGAAAGCACACCGTATGTGAGTATTTACCATTTTACCTACTAAGACATCCTAATTAGGTTTCTCACAAGAGAACAGCAGTAAACCTTTTATGCTGGAGCACCTGGCTTAATTTATTGTTGACATTTTAAACCCTAATGCCATTTTACATATAAGCACAGATGGTGCTCAGTGCTGTTTGATAAACCTTCTCTCTATGGCCCTGACTAAGAAGCATTTATGCTCCATTCAACCCACAGATTCAGAATAAAGAAAGTTCAGGACGTCTGCATGTGCCCTGGCACGCCAGGGAGGAGACAACTAGCTGGAGGATTAATGAGAGCCATGAGCCAAGCGAGAAAGCCATTTCTGGGCTTATGGGACCAGCCTTCAACATCAGTCACTGTCAGAAGGGCAGTTAAATCTGCTGCCCAGTGTTACCTGAGTAACTGTCGGCTGCAGTTCTGGGACAAGAGATACAGGACACTGTCAGGCTGTTGAGGAAGGCACTGGACAGCGTAAGGTAATGTCTAAGGCTGAAATGTGCACACCTGCCAGGCAGTGCTGAAGTGTTCAGCAAATTAAGGGCAGAAAGAAAAAAGCTCCAATATCTCCCTAAAACCTGTATCGTATTCAGTGAACTCACATCCAGTTCACGGATCTGAGTTTTTTAAAACAGTACTACAACCAGATAGGTATAAACTAATTGAGACTCCCTATATACTCATAACCTGCTGAGCTCACTAAACTGAGGTTTGAGGCTGCAAGACAAACTTTTGCTCAAAGTATTTTCATGCTGTTAATTTTTCAGAAAGGACAGGCTAACAGTTTGCTAGTTCCTAACTGCTGATTTTTCCCAGTGCTTATCAAATTCTGCCCGCTGCAAAGTCAGAGGTGGGCTAAACCACAGGCAGTCAGAGCATCAGCTAAGGTAGACTACCATACCTTCTCAGGTGCATTAGCATTATGATGGGTTTTACAAGTTGTCTTGCAACAGAAAAGCTTGTTTTGCGGTGCTGTTTCCAGAGAGCTTGCTAGGTAACATTACCAGAATCAATGCAGGAGAGTCTGCAAAAAGCAGATTACTTCATATCTTAGAGATCTAAACTGTTTTAAGCTGAGCTGCCTCATCTGGAAAGGATTGCAATGGAGACAGAAATTCACAGTACAACCTTCCTGAGTACCAGCAGCTTAAAGGGGTCAGTGAAGATCAGCAATATTATTAGTTAGCTTCATGGTATGTATTTCAGTGCAACTTTCCAAGAGAGAGTTTTCCTGAAATCTGTGCTGGTGATTCAGCTCCACCTCACACGGCCATCACTGACCTCCCCAAGCAGGCATGGACATCAGCGCAGCCAGAAAATTGCACCACCCCTATCTACACCACTGCTGCACCAGTGCTTCTGAAATTTACAGTAGCTGTGTTAGCTGTGACTTACACATATGCACATCTGCTCACTTCAATTTTTCTGCTGCACCTCTCCACAAATATTTGCCTCTCTAATCCCTCCACTTACCACAGGCCATGTCCGTATCTCTCCTGCTTTGTCTCACCTACAGCAGGCAGTTCCAGCCGCAGAAAGCGGAACAAATGTAGCTCCCCCACACCCCGGCTCCAAATCGCTGCTTTTTCCTCAGCTCCTTTTATATGTGACAGTGCTGCTTTTCTTCACATTGATGCTTAATCTTGCATGAAATGTTAGAAAAAGGTATTTTCTGTCTAATTTAAAACAACTAAGATATTTATATTAGAGCATAACCCTATATGGCACTTTGATTTCCAAAGAACCTCTGCTAAAGCATGCAGACACACACACCTTCACACACAAGGGCTTGGAAGCAAAACAACCAAGTACATGAATTGCGTTATTTAAACCTGCTTTATTTCTGTTTCTCTGTCTACCACATTAGTAATTTACACACTTGATGCAGTTACCTTACATTGTGAAATAGATGATGTTTCTGAAGGCTCTTACAAATGAAAGGTGTTACCACTTTTTTCTGTATTATCTGGCTCTGTCTCTTGTTTCAGTTAGACCTGCTGTGAGACTTCTTACAGAAGGCATTTTCCCCAAGTACTCAGAAAGCACATTTCTCAGTTTCAAAATCTGGCACGGTTCTCAGCTGACAAAGCCATATCCGTATGTGCTACTGAGGATGGTGCAAAGTTTGCACACATACTTTTTCACATCTTAGATGAATACACCTCTACTTAAATAAGTATGCTTTTATCTTTTACATTGTTTTAATTGGTTCCAAAAGCCAAACATAATGTGTCTCCTCTTAAAACTGCAAGTTCTCTCTGCAATTCTGAGAACAGATATGGGTGATTACCCAGAAGTTTTAGATATTCGGATTATTAAATATCCCTGAAACCAGTTTGGAAGCAGTAAAAATCTATACATGAACCAAGAAACCCATCAAGATCAGAAAGTTGCCATTAATAGGTGGGGGGGGGGTCGGTTGGACTAGATGATCCTTGAGATCTCTTCCAACCTTAATGATTCTATTCTATTCTATCTGTTTAAATTATGAGTATTCTTTCTTTGTTCACTGTTATCAAGACAAAAACAGAAGAAACCTTTTGAGAAGAAAGCTCTAGATATTCTAAAAAAAAAAACCCAAAACAGATCCCCAAAAGAAATCAAACAAAAAACCCCAAACTTCAGAAATAAAACAACAAAACAAACAAAAAACCCCATGTGAGAATGGAAACTTGACAACTCTAATCAAGTTTTATCATCTCATTTGCATATTTATACATAAGAGAACATGAATATGCAACTGCAGAAGCTCCTGAAACTAAAACCTGCTAAATAATAAACTGCATTTACTTCACATACTGCAATGCTTTGTACTGCTTCACTTGTTAAGAAAGCATGCTTTCTATTTAAGGTCACAACAAATACCTCCAACATTATCCATTAAAACATGATCACAGGAATAAATATCCTTCAAGGACACCTGTTTCCAAAGCATGATTCAGTCACTTGTGTTTTTTAGAATACATACTTGATTTACTTTAGATTCAATTTATTTTTTAAACAGTGTTATCTTTTCCTTCCATGTGCAACTGAGATTCTGTGTGAGACTGGGGTAAAAGCAAAGTAAACTTTATCTCTGAACAGTATACCAGATGTTTGGAGAAAATAGGAGCCATGAAGCGGCAGGACGAAGAACAAAAGAGGCAACAGTTGGCAAGAATCTTCCTCCTTTCTCATTATCCTCCATTTACTTTCTATTTAACATATTGATTATGGCAGCATCGCTGGCTATCCTTTACCTTATTACGTCTTCAAAGATGGTGCATGTCACTATAGCCAGTAGCGCTACACTGATTTGCATCGACCAAGAACTATCTTTCAGACAGCCGTCCACTTCTGCCTAGAGCGCTGCTCATACAGCAGCAGCGAGGTGAGTCACCACCTCTAACAGGCAACATTGCGGTAAGTATCTTCAACTTGCAGACGCAGGATTCGACCAAAGTCAGCCAATACTGCTGTTCAAGCCTATTTCTTTTCTTCTATTATTTTTCATAAGAACATTTTTCTTGTAAAATCATACGGCCTAGCAGTACCAGTTAAAAACTCGTAGGTGAATATTCTCTGTTACAGACTAGTGATTTCAAGAGAACTAGGGCAATTCCATATTGAATGAGGATGAACTCACTTGTTTTTTGAACTCCTTCAAGTTTTTTTTTCTATGCCCATCTACGTTCTGCATCCCTTTCCTTGAGGGATATTTTGCCACTGAATTCCAAGTTGTATCTCCCCGGATCACTAGATTGTTAAACTTTACAGTCACACACACACACACGCAGTTTGAATGCAGCTCTGCCCTTTTTCATCTTCATTGTGCAAAGACCCCTGCAGTCAATCCCAGCAGCTATGCCCTACAGCATTGGACACAAGTCCTCCCCATTTGGAACCACTAGGGCCCACCACAGCTCATTTCCAGCAGTTCCTTTCCCAGGTATTTCAGAAGCCAGCAGTTGACCGGGTAGAGATTTTTGGCCGAGGCAGCTCATGGTAACCCCCCCATCCCTCTGTAAGAACTCATTCTTCGCTGCATGCCTCCTTCAGGCCCAGAGGAGCTACAAAATCTCCACCACTTTGAGACTTTCAGTCTCCACTGGGCAAGACCCTGAGCAACTGGATCTCACTTTAAAGTTAGCCCTGCTTTGCTCTAAGCAGAGGCTGGACTTTCTCACCTCCAGAGATTCCTTCCAGCCTATGTTATTCCACATAATAAATAAATCCTCTACGGATTGGAGAGAAGGGGCCAAGAATCCACTGAAAAAAAGACAAGAGCCAACAGTGTGCTGCAGAGAAAGGAATGACCACCCCGCAGCCATGCCTCCTGCATAACGGTGGAGGACCACTGCTTACGAGGGAGCAGACGGGAGCTGTGTTAGCGTGGCAAGGACTGTGCTGTGCCACTGGAAGGAGCTGCATGCCCACCCCAGCCAAACAGGTCAGCTAGCCCAGCTCTGAAGGCTTTCAGGGACCTCCAAAGATAACACATTTAAAGCATATTGATTTTCAGTGTTATTTTTCTTTCCAATTTACTGACCAGCGAAGAATTTTAGAAAATTGTAAACACAAGCATCATTAGAGAAACTAACTAGATTAATTATTCGACAGCTTTTCTTTTGAAAATAAATGTCTTATGAATACAGTCAGCCTTCAAGGCTCGATAGAAAGAGATATTAGTCAGCTGTGGTTGCTGATGGTCCAAAAACCCCTGAGAAACCTTGTTTAAAATCTTTGATCAATTCCTTTTACTTAACCGTAGTACTGAGACTCATCAGATTGCCTTTCCTGGCAGGAGAATTTGACTTTAACGGTAAGATTGAAGACATTCAAAGTTCACTACTGCTCTCATTCCTCCACTGGCAATTAACAGCTAGCGGTTATATAGGATTCAGTTCGGTGCCAACATTTTCAGTGTCTGATGTTATCTATCAACAGGAATGAGGTCAGGAAACTAGTTCAGGTGCATTACTTTCTAGTCTCTTTTCTTGTTCCTTAAACTTACTAATGCCAATTACCAAAGTACTAATGAACCTCTACCTATATTAAATGGCTGCTGCAATTCCTAAAACAAGCCATTTCCAATCCCAACTCTCTAAGAAAAAAGTGAACTGGATCATGATATGCATTCTAGTTAATGAGGAGTATTTAAGGTATTTCTTCTTGCAGGGTGATCAAGTGGGTCACAACCAGAAAATTACATTGACACTTCATTGCAGCCAGTCTTTAGAGTACTTATACGCTGGTTTATAACCCAGTTGTGTACGCACCGCTCGGGGTAGTGGGTGCGACGCTTCTCATTTCACACAATAGTTCTGTGTTGACTACTAGTAGCTTTGTGTGACTGTGTTCTCTTTATTGCGTACTACTGAACTCAAAAATCAAACTGCATGGAAGATTTTCAGCAATATTAGCATTTGCTGCCATGGAATCATACGACCTTTTTGGTTGAAAGCTATCTCTGGAAAGCATCTAGCCCAACCCCCTGATCAAAGCAAAGCTAACTGCAAGGTTCAGCCTGGTTGCTCATGGCCTTGTCCATTCAAATTCTGAACATCTGCAGCATTTCCATCATCCACCTGACAGCCTGGTTTCTGTGCCTAACTCCTCACCTTTCTCTCGTGCCTACTTAACTAGGTAAAAGCTACACAAGTTGCTCTGGGTTTGGGGTTTTGCTTTTTGTTTGTGGCTGGGTTTGTTGGGTGTTGGGGTTTTTTGTTTGGGGTTGTTTTGGGGTTTGGGTTTTTTTGGGGGTGGGGTGTGTGTAATTCTTTCACAGTACTTCTCCAGTATTTATTTTTTTCACACCAAATGAAACTAAAGTCAGAATCACATGCCACTATTCCTAAGCTCCCAAACTAACTCTCTGATAGTACCTTTCCAGTCAAGCAACGGGAGAAGCTACAACACACCTGTGGGCAGGCCCGTGGCTTCAGGCACTCTCTAATTCTACATACTCCACTGCCCAAACATGCTTTGTAAACTTAGTAAACACACCAAAATGTTGCATATGATGGAGTGTGTGTGTATATATATATATATATACACAAAAGTAGACCTTTTTTTTTTTTTAAGTGTTATGATCTGTTCGTGTAAAATTGTGTTGTCTTACAAGTGTGTGGCACCATGGAACTACCTTCCATTTTTAAACTATCCACAAAGAAAGGGAAATCTTTATTCTCAATCAGAAAACCTTTTGTAATAACTACCAATAGAGTTAAAACTCACTTTGCTGCTTTTCAAGATCATGCTTTAGAAAGATTCACCACTTACTATAATAAAGATTTATAACCAAAGATAAGGTTTTTGAAAAGTGGGACAGAATTTGCTAAATAAGGCAATATCTGAACATCTTTAAACACCTAGTGACCAAGCAGGAACTGTGATCACAATCATAAGAGTTTGGTTCTGTTCCCTCATCTGATACATTAGATAACATTTACATGACAGATTTTAGAAATCTGGATTTATATTATGAGCAAAGCTTTAGAGAAGAAGACATTGTTAACAGTGAGACAGACTACGGACTTTGAATTTCCAAAGATCATATGATGTGTTAAAGAGTTACAGAAAAGCTAAAATGGTATTTTAATATTAATTTCTTACAGATGCTATCAATAGGAAAATATGTAGAACTGTATGGATTTTTGCAGTGTCTTTTTCATTCTGATTTGATAAAATCCATTGAAGTACAGTTTTTGGAGCCTAGTCCATTGGCTTCATCTGTCTTTTATGCAATATGCTGGCTTACACTTGTTAAGAACTGGATGTTTACATCAATCAAATTATCTTTACAGTTATTGCTATGCATTTCAAGGTAGACTTAAAATGTTAATGAACAAAAGAACTCCTACATTTCCCACTGGTAATTTCTGCTGTTTCCTATTTCTCATTTGACTGGCCTCAGCAACCACAAGGTTAAAACAATATTTCAAATTAAGAACACATTATCACTTCCAGAGTTCCATTTAATCCAGACCAAGACACAGCAATAACTTGCTTAGATAATGAAGTCAATTGTCAAGATCATTCTGTTGGATGAATGAGAGAGACAATCCTTTAAAAGCACCTGGTAGTATGCTTAGTGGTAGATGAGGCATGAAAACTTTTTGACAGCATGCCTCATTCAGCATACAAAACATTAGCAGAGTATCAAACTATTCTGTACTGATCATTCTGGGATCTAGTTTAGCCTAACAATGGGGTGATCACTCCACTAGCAAAGTTTAACGTACATCATGATGCCTTCCCACTGCTTTCGCAAGACATTGTAGGCAAGTTTCAGGGGTTTATATGCTGATAGTTTCCAGAGTTGTTTCCTGGACAACTGCATCAAGCCCAGAAGAATCTGTCTTTCACAGGCATGCTGATGAGTACAGAGAAATACTGAGTAGAGTACAGAGAAATTTTTTCCTGCTTCCACACTTTATCCTATATGAAGGAGACATTAGTGTCAGAAGAGGATTAAACGCCAAAGACAAGGCTTCAGACTGATTGACCGTATATAGAGGATCAGCAGAGATAGCCTACGATCACCAAAAGCTATATCCCGTCTTTTTCTTACTGGGACTTCTGGGCTGCACTTCTTGCAGGCTCTCCAGCTTTCTGCACTTGCTGACACTTCTTCCAGGGCTCCCACTCTCCTCAGTTACCTCCTCCTAGCTGGTCTCCCACTCTGCTCAGTTAACTCCTCCTAGCTGGTCTCCCACTCTGCAAGTCTCCAGCAACAAAGTCCCTTGGGAAATCCTGTTCTCCAATTGAAGAATATACATTTAAAATATATAAAAAGATCTCATCCTGGACATAAAAAATAGTGGGAAAAGATAAGAATGAGATGTTAAACAGATTATCTCTCCTTCAGGGTCCACTTTGCCTGGGTTTAATTCGGGAACCTCTCAAGTAAAGGAAAAAAGAGTGTGTGGGTGTGTATATGTGGAATACCACCTTCTCTCACGGAGGTTCAAAGTCTGGGAAAAATCCCTGATCAGCTGCTCAATGAAGATAGATCTTTAGGCTCAATGACCTTAGATTCATAATATGCTTTGATGGCAATTCTCTTCCCAGAAAATCATACAGCACTTTCCAGTCTCAGGCACCACATTTTCATGATATAGTCTATGTTTTCCTGATATATTTATGGATACATCAAACATTTATCACAACTAAGCACAGGTATATTTATTCCTTATATTCATTTGTTGTCAAGAGAGTCCATTTCTATTATTATTTGACAGAGAGAACTGAAAAAAAGGAAGACTGTGACTAGGTAAAAAAACCAAAAACCTCACAGTCATCCCTTGGGTAGTGTAATTGAAATCAGAGAAGACAACACAGGCACACTGAGTAAGTATTTAGGACAGGTTTGGGTTGGGGTTTTTTTGTCATGTGTTTTTCATAAGGTTCTTCATCATTTTGCAAAATAAAGCCTCATATAAACATATACACATTTCCTATTTAGATCATGGTGAGTTTTTTCCTGAAAATAACAGTTTTCAAATAGGCAGCATACAAGAGAGAGCCACTAAAATGGGAAAGAGCAAGGATAGCCTGTTTTGGTCAAGAAGTTGTCCACAAAAGAACTTTTCTTTTGGGGGGGAGGGAAGACATTTTTACAATATAATCTATATGCCTAGCTGGTTATTCTGAGAACAATTACCAAAAGCTTCTTCCAACACCGTTATACAGCAATAGCTACTAGCATTTCTTTCTGTCTAATGGAAAACAGGCAAAACCATTTAGAAGCCAATAAAGGAAGCACTTCTACAAACCTGTGCCTTTGGAGATGAAAATATTGTATTTTCTGATTATTTTGTTAGCATGAGTTCTACCTCGCTGATTTCTGTGCCTTTCAACCCAGAAGATATTTCCCTCTTGTACTGGATTGTGGACACCTGTACTGCTCCTTTATCATCCAGGTCGAAAAAGTGATCTTACAGCACACAAACATTTCAGCTGTCCTACTGTAGGCTCCGTAACACCGCCAAAGAAATACACTTAGATACATGATGCTTTATGCTTACAAAGACACACATACTTAAAGAGCAATTAAAGTAGAGGACTGGAATTAACAAATAAATTCATGAAAGCCTTTTATACTGTTGGTGTCATTATCTGTAAAATAAGTCAGACTGGGAACCACATGAAACACTTCAGCTTAAAGCTTTATCATACCTGAACTACATAAATCAATAGTTATTACAGTATTAAATAGACTTATATTCAAGTTTTGTTGGCTGAAACTTCTGCTTTGGAAGAAAGACTTTTCATTGAGATAAGACACAAGTCTATTTTGTATGACTCAGTTTTTGGCTCCCAAAGATCTGGTTTCCCCACTACTTACGTATGCCAGTAGAAGAGTTGAAACTGATGGATTACACTTCTTAAAGCATGCCTGCTACATATAATATAACAGAAAAAGTGTCTTTCAATATTTGCTTTTTTCCCAAAAAGAAACAGTTGAGAAGAGCCATGCCGCTTCAGAATAGTACACACTCCCTTCAATATCACTTGCCTAATTAATAGAAAGTACATAAAAATCTAAATGCATAAACATGGATAATCTTGACTTTGTTTGCACAGACCATCAAGGTCTGAATACAAGGAGCGTATATAATGAAATACTATAAATACTGTAATAAACAACAGCACTTTTTGAATCTTTTATTAAAAAAAATTAACTTCTTTTTCAAGGCAACTCTACTGGAGGAGTCAGCATATGAATGCTTTTTTCTTGCGCAAGTTTTGTTAAATCTTTTTTGATATTTCTTGGACAATGAATGATGATTTATTTCCTTGTCCTACAGCATACAACTGTCCTGGTTTCGGCTGGGATGCGGTTAGTTTTCTTTCTCACAGCCCATATAGTGCTGTGATTTGGATTTAGGACGAGAATAATGTCGGTAACACAGTGCTGTTTTCAGTTGTTGCTGGGTAGTTGTGGTGCCTACTCTAAATCACGGCCTTTTTGGCTCCCCAGGCCCTGCCAGGCGCAGCAGCCGCCAGGAGAGCAGAGCCAGAAGTCCCTGATATGCAAGTGCTAAATCCTTCTTTTTAACAGCACATTTGCAAAAGATATTTAGAAGATGCTTAGCAACTCACTGAATCTACAACACCAGAATGAAAACATAAAGCTGAGAGCTAAATTTTCTGCTCCAGTACATGCATGATGCTTCCCCACAAAACCATAGTCTTCAAATGAAGAGAAGTTGTGCATGTTTAACAGAGGGAGGTATTCTCAGTGCTGGTATCTGGCTTGTATTTAAAGAGAGGGAGGCCCACACCGATAGAATTTACGTGCTGTACACCCTCAGCAGGGTGTGTGAGGCACAGAATACTTTTTTTAATGCAAACCCTCATTTCTTTCAAATATATTCCTCTTGGTTGTAGCTGTGACTTACTGAATATTTCTGAATACATTAATGTAATTTTTATTAAAGAATAGAAAAAAGTTTCCTGCTGTTTGCGCATTACTTTTTGGCGGTTTAATTAGTCGCCATGCTCCAGATAGAAGTGGGTAAACCAGCCGGGCGGTGGGACCACTGCTCGGAAACAGACTGGGCATCAGATTAGTTTTTTGCTTCCACATGTGGTGAGCAATTGCAGTGTGCATCCTTTGTTTTGTTATAACTATTATTTTCATTACTATTCTCGTCCTTTGTTATCCTATTAAACTGTGTTTATCTCCATCCATAAGGTTTTTTGGAGTTGATTTTTGTTTGGTTTTAATTTTGTTTTGGTTTTTATTTTTTTCTTTCTCATTGTCCATCCCATTCTCTTGGGGGGCAGGAGGGGTAAGCGAGCAGCTATGTGGCACTCAGTTACCATAGGGTCAAAACCACCACAAAAACCCATGAGGGACTTTGTGGAACATCTCATATCAACTGCTTCCAGCCATCTTAATATCTTTAGTATATGTTTTTGCAGAACATTTAAGTAGGGCTATACTGCAATCCCCAGTCTAGAAAGCCATAACTGAAGCAAAGAGGGAAGTTTTATCCAAGGCCACAGAAGACAACAGATGCCAACATTACATTCTAATATCCTAAGGAGATGAACATACTTTTTTGTCAAAAGACAAAGTTTAGGCTTGATATACATTCAAACAGCAGTTCAGAGCTTTAACCGTGGTTCATACACTCCACCCAGAACAGCTAGGCAGGGTAACGACAGCGATGGATCACTGTGAGGCATCCCAAGGGGTCACAGGGATGTTCAGAGGCCAACCTGAGAGGTGCAGACCCACTGACAGAGAGCCAGGCTGTTAAACCACAGCTATACAGCTAGCTTACATCAACTAATATGGCTGCAAAAGACCTATAAATACACGCGGGAAAAACAGTTTCACATAACAAACAACATGGGGGCTTTGGTTTTACATATTGGTCTTCAGGGAACAGAACCGAAATAATTCACAGTTGAATAAACCCCTTCCCCTCACCTTTATTTCACCTATCAGCTGTATTAAAAGCCAAAGCTTCTCTTTTTATTTTCTTCACAACTACTGACATCAGGGAATAAGGAAACAACAAACCGAACCTTGCAGCAAAGAGCGGCACATAGCCTATTTTACTCTGTGGAGAAAGGCATTTCCAAACCTCAACCCAATTTTTACAAGAACATTACAGAAGAAGGTTGTTTCCAGCTACTGTAATATGTATGTTATGATAAATGTAGATTTGCCACACATTCATCAGAAGACTTCTTTCCCCCCAATTAGGGGAGTGAAATTTTAGTAACATTGCTTCCTATTGCAAGAAACTACATTTCTTTTCCTCTCATTAACTTTCACTATGACACAAATATGAAGATTCATTTCTTTCACTCTGCTTCTGAAAAACACCACATTTATAAAGGCATGATAAATAATAAATAGTGATGGAATAACTTTCATATGTGACCATAATTTCACATATGAAAGAGAAAAGTACTATCTGCCCGATTTCATAGAATCACAGAATCATTAAGGTTGGAAGAGACCTCAAGGATCATCCAGTCCAACCGTCCCCCCACCACCTATTACCCACTAAACCATGTCCTTCAGTACCACATGTCAATTCTGAATCCAGAGAATACTAGCTCATCAATGGTTTTGAATAACAGCTTTTTATTAGAAGAATTAAAAATCTATGCTGCAAAATATGCATATGGATTGAAAAGTCCTGAAGAACTAAGTGCTCTGTCTACGGCTCAATAGATACAGTGAGTGTACAGACAACTGTGATGCAAGCTTTCTTACACCGCCTTGTCAAACAAGGCTTTTCCCAAGCTAGAAGAGCAGGTTATAAAACTCTTTGCACCTATCTGATCTCAGCCCAGGTCGTACAATTGCAAGCCAGGGCATTACCTAGTGTCTGTCATACATCTGGTTTTTGCCAAGTTAAGAACTACACTTCTGTAAAGAAGTTGTCTGACAGAGTCAGACAAGCTCTTGCTCTCTTTACTGGCATTGACCCATCTGTAATAGAAGCTTGCTTTATATTAGAGACTGTGAAAGTAATTAGATACAGATACAGCAAGCGACATCTTCAAGTTCCATTTAAAACAAGACTCTGAACAAGGCTCTGAACTCAAAGAACAACCACAATGCAGAAAAAGAACAACCAAAAACACACTTTAAAGGAGAAAGCGGCAGAAGAACACTGAAGGTCGGAAGCCAAAGGGTACAAAGCCAGGAACAACCAGCAAGAGCTCACACGGATGGTGCAAGTGCCAATGAAAAGTTTATAGAATGTTTCCCTCTTATTTGTTATTTCTAACACAGATAACATCATTTCTCTTGAAGACCTCAAAACTTCCACAACACTGCTTTTTTCCAGAGAAGAAAGTTTTCTTTTCCAGTACCTGAAGTAATGTCATTGCTATTACAGCAGGTTATTGCAGATTATAATTCTTATAATATTAAGAATTATCATTTCTCTCTAATATTCCTTAACTGTTATATCACATGGAAATAAATCACTGTATGTTTGTCTTATAGCATTGTTTTGTTATAGATTAAAATCAGGGTTTTATCAATTTAATCTGGTAAGTATCACAAGAGACACAGTACCCTATTTAACCCATCTGCCAATTTTACGGTAATAAATACAGACATTCATCTGCAGGTACCTTTTTTTAAAAAAAAAAAAAAAAAGAGGGAGGAGAGACTCAACAAAAGATATTCTACAGTGGTTGTAACAAACCCAGAAAGTGCTCATTTGTAAGGGAAAAAAGCCCCTAAATATTAAATCTCAGCAACCTCCAGACAACAACAACAAAAAAACCCACCAAACAAAGAAAACCCCATACCATCCACCAAAATCCTCATCAGAGTCTCAGTTTTGTTAACAGAATGTGGCTTCCTAAAAACCCTGCTTCTTCCAGCACACACCCCATAAAACTACATAAACTACATAAATACATTTTCCTCCAAGCCCAAGCGTAACAGGAACCCAGTGGACGTAAAAGGAGCAAGCCCTGCGCAGACTCCCACGCTTACAGCTGTCTGTAAGGTGCTCTTCCTAGACGACTTCTAACCTTTTTTTTGGATGGGAAGGCAGAAACAGGCCCCTGCCCTATTCTTCTTGGGGAACAAACCCTGTGTTCTACTTTTTAGAGATGTAGTATAGTTTCTAGAACTGATAGGTCTCAATCTGTTTTAATCAGTAGAAGAGATAATCTGTAAAATGCTAGGGGAAAAAAAAAAGGTAAAAAAAGCGTTTATAAAACACACAATGAAATTTCAGCTTAAACAGTGTATAGCTTTATGCTCAGGGTATAACCCATCTACTAGCTGAGGTGAGGTTAAATTTCTCCCAATTATCCCATAACTATATATAACTGCATTTCTGTTTGCATCTTCTACCACGCTTTTACAAGGTGGTAATGCTTGTGGTCTGTGTAGACACACTATGCCAAATTGAACCAGTCTTTCATAGTGGAATCAATGTAACTTTGATAGCTTAAAACTCAGTTAGAAATGCAAAACTCATCCAAAAAAAGGTGGGTAGGTATGTGGCTGGTCAGCCATGAGCATGAACTTGGGTCAGTCTTCTCACTACTTACCTTGCAGTCAAGATGCACGCGCATAAGCGGCAGTTAGCGCATTACAAATGTCTCAAGAGAAAGAATTCCTGGCTAAAAAAAGTTAAATGTATCGCTTAGAGGAGAAACGTCTGTCTGCTTCTTAAACTCTAATAATGTCATGATGTTAACACCTAAAGGCTTCCTTGATAAACCAGTGCAGACAAGAAATGCTGACAATAGGTAACACCCAGCTCAAGTGAAAGCAGCAGCACATCCCTCTCCCAGAACACTTAGAGCAAACACATAGAGAAAGCAGAGGGGGTTTGCCTTTTTTTCTTTTTTTTTTTTTTTTTAATAAGAAGAGAGAATTCTCTCTTCTCAGCTATCAAGATAAGGTCTGCGATAATCTGATTTGCCTTTGTTACCACCGTTCAGACATAAGGCACTCTTGATAATCTTTCATTTTCCTAGTCTTCTCCCTGCATTTATTTTCCCTTCCATCTGTAACAGTCAGTAAACTCAGCAGCTGTCTGCAATCCATCTAATCTGAGACACAGACATTTCACTCTAAAACATTCAGTGCATGTGTTTTGAAAAACAAGTCATGTAATATTCTACATTATTTAAAAGCTTTCATCATTCTTTGAAGGCTACTGCAAACAGTAGCTGCAGGGGAGTTCACATAAATATATTCACTTTGAACTGCAAATTGTGTATGGTAGAAAATAGAATGACACGTACAATTTTACCTTTTTTCCTGCTAACTGTTGTTTACAAACATTATAAAATCCCTTTTAAAATTCAAGGGTACATCAAGTTTCAGGCAGTTTAATTATCAGTGTTAAAACGAGTACCATGGGCTCATAACACTTGATGGGCCTTGGCAGGGAAATTAACTGGCTTTCAGATTAGGCAAGCAGGTTTGCTTCTGACCAAAATACACAAATCCACAAGGAAGAAGCCAGTGAGATCAGGTGGAAAGCGTGGAATATGCCTGGCAACCGAACACTCACGATTTCTTTCTAAATCATTGATATTATCTATCAGAAAGACAGTAACGGTTGAGCCAGTCATGTCAGTGAGCCCTTTTCTGCACTCAAACTTACCACAGTCATTTCATCCCTTGCTGCACGTGAGCATTGTGGTAAGCACGATGCAGCATGAGTTTACTACATTTGCAGTGTACCACAAACAGGAGTATCACCAGTACTACAGCACTTGGGAACAATACAGTATACAGCACCCAGTCACAGATGCTCCAAGCACCATTCACAGGACACGCAAAACCAGGTACAGAACAAAATAAGATTTTCTAATAATATTTTCTACTAATAATAAAATTCAAAGATGAAACTGAATGTTTTCTAGATCTCACCAACTTCCAGAACTCAGATGTTCTTGTTAACGGCATTATCACAGAAGTACAGCTAGGTTACTGCACTGAAAGTGCATTCCAAAAATGTTTGAGACTAATTCCATTTGCTACTGGCCAAATCACTTTTTGGTGCTTAGTACGTAAATTTGATTGACCACCACATAGTAATTGCACAGTAAGTCAAACACTTCTCCCTAGTTCTTAGATTAGGCAACACACTTTCATAT
Organism: Psophia crepitans; assembly: GCA_013399095.1. Lineage (NCBI taxonomy): Eukaryota > Metazoa > Chordata > Aves > Gruiformes > Psophiidae > Psophia > Psophia crepitans. Next base: position 124,459 of record VWZZ01001647.1, on the reverse strand, counting down.
ACTTACTAGCGATGCATCACCCTGAAAAGGAAGGGCTACTACACTACTGCTAAATAAATGGTTTACAGGTGGTAGAAGGATTACTGGAGGAGGGAGAAGAGAAAGGCACCTTTTCGTGCTTCTAGTGTAACGCTGATGCACACCAGCCACTGCCTGAGCCAGGCCATCGCCCACATCACAGCAGCTGTGTGGCTGAGGCGGGCCTTGCTGCCAGCCCCTGCCAAGGCACACTTCATCTTCTTCAGGGGCTTGACTGCAAACTTGGGTAACCCTTGTTTAAGCCCATTCAACCTAACCCACAAGAAAAGGTGTGACCCCTGAACAGTGGGCTGGAAGCCACAGAAACAGATCATTGAGCTGTAACACTAAGGCATCATGAAAACAGGAGAACCGGGGTGAGGTGCCTAGTCATGTCTTGACAGGCTTGTGCAGACCACACTGCCCATTGTCTTGAAGCATTTGCTGTGTGATACATCACCACCTTCTAGTTTACTTGTCTGCTACTCAGAGAAGCAATACTGTTAAATAAAGTGGTAGTAAAAAACTTTATGGTTTCACAGCTAGGCCTTGCTTCAATTCAAACATCTCTCTCCCTTCACAAAAGATAGCATAAGGCTCAAGTTCCATTAAGGACTGCGGCCTTACTGTGTTAAGACTGAAAGAAAAGGGACTGGCAAGAAAAGCAGCTACAGCTGCACCATAGCCTGGAAACAGCAACAGCACCCAGAGGCCAGCCTGCCTCCCCACCTGAAGGAGGCACAAAGGTGGTGCTGTAAATATCTACCTTCATTTTGAGACAGAAATCAATCATGAAAATTTAAGTTCAAGCAATTGGATTTGGAAAGTAAAATGTTCTGCCTTGAAATTGTGCCCTACACTTCTTTGAGAAGATTCTTACATTAAAGGGCAACACCTGGAAATTCAACGAACTTGCTCTTTCATGTGTCTCCCTTTACCACATAGATGCTTAATCCTGAAATAAGAACTTGTTTCTCCAATCTCACATTACCAGCCTCAAAATCTGGTTTGCTCTTAGAATATTAGATTGCCTTAGTTTAGATCAGAAGAATACAAATTCAGTAGGTATAACTGCCCAATCCATTTGCTTTTTGTTGGTTTTGTTCTACCCCTCTCTCAGATGCCAGTGCTGCTCTCAGCACTGCAGATCAAGTTCCAAGCACAGAATAGTTACAGAATAAATCCTAAGGAAGACTTGGATTAAAGAAATCAAAAAAATTTCCTCATATAAAAAGCTGTCAAAGAAATCAAGCACTCTGCCACCCCTTAGACACAAATCCTGAGTGCTAATTTCACTAGATTCCTCTGAAAGTCTCAGCTAAACACTTAAGAGCACAGGAGCAGAAGTTTTCATGAGTTTGTTAGATGTACACGCTGCACCATGTTTTGTGCATGTGTGTGTGCAGGGAAATATGGCACTGAAAATGACAACGCTCTAGCAGAATTGCATCAATACTGATTTTAACATTCTGGCAACAAGCACTTCAGCAGTGTCCTTGGATCAAAACTCTGCACAGATAATTAGTTTGCAGGCATCAATAATCACAGTACTGTACCAGTTTCTGAGAGGGTTTTTGCCAAATTGAAGGTGCTTCAAAAATACTACTTTGATAAATTAAAAACTATTAGTGCGAAAACAACTTTCACTCTAGATTCCAACCATGGATTATCACGTTGAATTTTCTCTTTTCGTATCTCATTCTTTAATTTCTGCACAAACCAGTAGTATTAACCCTAGATGGAAGATTTAAGGATGTCATTTTTATTTATTTGGCTGCATTTGCACTCCTGCTGCGGCGTGCAAAGAGGACAGGATCAGGTGTGGGACACCTGCAGCGTACCGACCGCCTGGCAGGGGCCCTTCCTCCCTCCTCCCCAGCCACACGCAGCTGGCTGTTTCTCGTGGCTACAAGAGCGCCCGAGCCAGCCTAAAACCATAGGGCGCTGAATAAGAGCACACTGCATGTATTTCTGTCCAGTAGAACAAATGCCAAACATTCTACATTTTCAGCTTCTGTCCTCTACAGAAGTTTTACGTGCTGCTCCTCTACACTTCAGGCAGCAGTTTACAGAACATGTCTGGCATTTAATAGGAGAGGAAACAGTACTATTGCCTAATAGCCTGTTTTTTCCCCTCAAAAATACAGTATTTTTGCGAACACACCTGCCTTTTATTTCTCATTAGCATTTTCACTGTCACAACTGTACAGAAAGCTTTAAATATGACATGAGGGTCCCAAAGGCACAGAACGCAATGGGAAACTCGTGAGCTGAGAACAGACAATGGAAAGGTACTTACCTTGCCATAAAATCTAAAGTTTTCTTCCACCCATAAACAAATGGGAAGCTTTTCATTCACTTGGGTAAGAGCACTGGGGGATGTAAAACATATGAGCCCTCTATATCATCAGTGTGAGGATGAGAACAGTATATATATATATACACACACACACACATATATATATATGCATGCTATGCAGGTGCAGAGCTGCAGGCGTTGCATACAGCCCACTTTGCCTGCAGGGTTGTTCAGAAAAACCCTATCTATGCTAACTGTGGAATAGCAATCACATAAGCAAATGTGATTATAGAAAGCAGAGCTCCACACAAAGAGCAAGTATTAGGAAATATAAGGCAGATCTGAGCAGATTCATACCCAAAAGATCGGTTTACCATTGAATACCATCAAAAATAGTGTTATGACTAGAACTTTTTTCCCTAATTTGAATAATTTTGGTGCAAAAAGTTCCACAGATTCAAAAGATATCTGTCTTCTAGTCATTTGCTCTATGCAAGTGTTTTTAGAGACACGTAACTTTTTTCTTCTATTTTATTCACCTGTTTTGACTAAGTAACTAACATTCTTAGGCGATGGCATACGTTTAGAATAATTTATTTTCCCTGATAGAAACCAAATCCTGAATGAACCTTTAGCTTATCCACAAGTCAAATCAGAGCTGAGAAATCTGCATGCGCAGGCCAAGCCCCTGTTCAGTGATGGAAACCAGGATTCGGCTGCTATCAGTTTATTCAAATCAACGCAAACTTGCAGAGGTGAACAAAGGATCTGGATTAAGGGGGTTTCTTTTGTTTGTTTTAACTAAATCACTTGGGATAGTTCAACAATATTTTTATTTCCCCAACACAAACACAAATTACCATTATAAACCCTTCACAACAAGTCATTGATCCGCAAACTAGCTGGCAAGAACATCACTTTACACTATTCATAGATCAGTACAGACTTACACCTGCATGTCACAGGGACAAGTACCTGTCTGAAGTGCCAGCACCACTTATATATATATCTATATATATAAAATATATATTTTCCTAAATCATTTCCCCCCCTTCCTGAATGGGGGACAATATATATTCTAATTAAAGTCATGCTTTTGGATTGAAGTAATATACACTAAATGCCAGTCATGGGTGTATCAAAAAGGAAACACAAATGTAACCTCACTCAGCAGCTAACGTATTCCCACTCAGCAAAGCATTCACACAGCTAGCCACATACCCCAGCCCAGCTATCCTGGTCCCGTTTTCAGGGCAATGATGTTTCCATATGGCAGCCATTATTTTTAGAACCTTCAATTTGCAATCTTATCTTTCTTCTAAAGTATTGTTTTCTCTGGAACACATTATATTGTCCCAATTTATTTACATCTATTTACTCTATTTCAAACTTAGCTGTCTTTTGTTTTTTAACGGTAGAAACAAGACAGAATTATTAGAAGGTGTGCCCAGAACTCCAGGCAATCTTCATGCAAGCAGAATTTAGCACACAGGTTGTCTACCCATCCACCTTCACCCACCAGCTTGACTGTGCTCCTCCCTGGGCTGCAGGAAGGGCAGTTCCTCAGAGAGCCCACCTCCCATCTTACACAAAAGCTCTAAGGAGAAATGCTTAGTTTAAGAGATGCTTATAGTTCTATTTTCATGTTTCCTTTCCACAAACCAGATTTTTAGGGGGTCAAAAAAATGGCTTCTGTTGAATGAAAAGCATTTTAATGAGTGAGACAGCAAATTGAAGTTTATTACATCTGAACAGGTACATATTATTTTCCACTTGGTCACTAACCCTAAAAACTTCACTTATATTTGCATTCTGTATGAAGCAGCATAGTTGCAACATGAATTCTGTAGTTGTACATAATCTCTGTCTCACACTTCAGCTCGGTGATGTAGGATAAATATGCCACCATCTGAGTTAAGTTCCTGCACTCTTTGCTTCAATTTATCCCAGGTTTATGAATTTTTTCCTACTGCGTGAAAAAGCGTGGGAGTCTCTCTTTAGAATAATTACTCTTTAGAGAAACTTATTTGGAACAAATACCTTTATAACATTTCAAATGAATGGATGATTCCAGACGAGTCCCCAGGCAGTGACAAGTTCCATTTCCCACCCTCTTTATGATTTTAACACTCTGAGAAGCTGCAAACACTGTCTAAAACATGCCCAGGTGTGCGTCAGATCTTTCCAGATGACGGTTGGACTTGATGATCTCGGAGGTCCTTTCCAACCTCAGTGATTCTATGATTCAGCAATTGCATATGACTCGATACTCAAGCCTCAAGCATTTGCCAGAATCTTTGACTTCTAATTTTCAATGTGGCTCCAATAAATTAAATAAAAAACTTAATTCCCATTCTCTTCTGATAGATAATATCCTGAAAGCTAAACAAATAATTGAAAACAGCCATGTAAGGGTTTTACTATTTGCAACCAGGAATTGCTTTCTTTGGAAAAATCTTAAATGAAGTAATTACTACATGAAATATTTTGTAAGAATTTTATAAAATATCTTGCCTGAATAATACACATGGCATCTTAAATGCATGCATATTAAACATTTAAAAGGATTTGTATCATCTACACCCCAGATCAAAATGATAAATGCTTAAAAACCTCACAAAACCCCCACGGATGGTGACATTGGCCAGTTGGCACGCAGGGCTGCTAGCAGAACAGAAGCTGTGGCTTCTGTTTTAACTCTGCTGCTAAAGTGTCTGATAAAAGAAAAACGCTCTGATATGTTTTCATACAGCTTCCATGCCTAAAGAAAAGATCCAAATAGGTCTCTCTCAGGGTATATTTTGTCTTACCAAGACTTATTTCAGAGACTGAAATAGAAATTGTTATGACAAATCTCTCAAACTTTAAGAACAGGAGCCTCCAAAACTTGTGTCCTAATACAATTTTGAATAGAAATTCTATACCAGAGACATTAAATTTAATATTTAAGAACCTGTGCATGTATCCTGCATTTCTTTCAAATGCATAGCCAAATAATAGAATGCCTAAACACACATGCTATTAACTGTTTAACCACTGAAATCCAGAGTCACAGGGCTGACTGCAAAATAAATTAATTAAATGAATGCAAATATTATATGAGAAGTCATGAACTTCTGTTGTCCCGGAAGTTGAACAGATCCTCCTACAACAGCGGATGGAAGGTAGTAGAAATAAGCTTGTGAGCAGTGATTTACCACAGGCTGATTTCCAGCGCCTCATTTCATGTAGATTCTCTCATGTCAAATAAAGCAACTTTCCATTATTGCTTTCAGTGGAGACCATGCGAGTGCCTATCTCCCACTTCACAAAATAAGATAAATTTTTTAATAAAGGAAAATAAATGTATTTACTCTGGGATCTCTAGCCCCTTACAAAAAAGCTAGAATTGGTCAATAGTTTCAAAGGTAGGTGTTGAAAAGAAAGAAAAGCAGGTACAAAGAAAGACCCTTGATAAACCAGGACTAAAATAATTATTTCAAAACATAAGTCTTTTCAAATCTATCACACACATATGAGAATTTATCTAAATTTTATAAACTACATTGGAGAGCTCTTCAAAAGAAAGTTGAGGTGAGAGCACTCTGCACGTGGTCTGGCAGCCTTTCCCGCTTCCTTCTTATTTTCCAGGTTTTTCATTTTGGTGTATGGCATGGATGGTAACAGCCATTTCCATTAATCCTGGGACTCCCTCTGCCTTAGCAGATTTTGGTACAAGTGTTTGCCTCCTGCAGTTACTGAGATAACCTTGAAACGTGAACTCAGTGATCTGAGCATCATGACAGCTGCCTGTATGTTTTGGACCTTGAACAATGATTGTGAGAAATGTGGCCTGCTGTATTCATATGAGCACACAAGATTTAGACAGCAATACTTTTAAGTATCAAAATTGTTAACTATGCCACCACACAGGAAAACACGAACAAGAAGTTATGAGAGGAAGATCTGGAGAAAAGGGAAAGACTGACCCACTCTTCCCCGAATCAAAATGTAAAGCCTGCAGAGGTTAGCAGGGCATTTGAGCACCACCCGAAACAGAAGCTTAAATTCAGACTCTCACAGGACACAAAGAAAAGGAGTCTGCAGGACAGTATTAAGGTTATCTGCATTTCTGTTCCATGGAGTGACATCAAAAGAGGCCAGGGGGAACACATGGCTTTACTGCTTTAATCTTCCACTAAGTGAAGCATAGGACAGCTGACGCAATTTGGGGCAGTGGCTGGAAGAGTGCCCTTTCTCCCCACTACCTACCTTTTCCTTACAGGTTTTCACTCCTACTGGACATTAGACACAGAAGTTAGAATTTGTTGCACTGGAAGAACTGGTATCTGCAGGGCTTAATTTTCACATAGCAAAGTGTCCTGGTTTCAGCTGAGAGAGTTAATTCTCTTCATAGCAGCCAGTATGGGGCTGTGTTTTGGGTTTGTGCTGGAAGCAGCGCTGATAGTGCAGAGATGTTTTTGCTGTTGTTGGGCGATGCTCACACAGAGCCAAGGACTTTGCTGCTTCTCGCACCGCCCTGCTGGTGGGATGGCTGGGGGTGCGCGGGGAGTGGGGAGGGGACAGACAGGACAGCTGACCCCAACTGCCCAAAGGGATATTCCATACCATATGACATCATGGTCGGTTTATAAGGGCCTTGGGGTAAGAAAGGAGGGGGCAGCAGCGTTCGGAGTGATGGCGTTTGTCTTCCCAAGTAACCATTACGCGTGACAGAGCCCTGCTGTCCTGGGGATGGCCGAACCCCTGCCTGCCATGGGGAGTGAGGAATGAATTCCTGGTTTTGCTTTGCTTGTGCACGTGGCTTTTGCTTCACTTATTAAACTCTTGTACCTGAACCCACGAGTTTTCTCACTTTCGCTCTTCCGATTCTCTCCCCCTTTTCCGATGAGGGGGACGGAGCGAGCGTTTATGTGGTGCCCAGCCAACGGCTGGAGTAAAACCACGACACAAAATCAGTACTCCTGTCTGTTCCAAATGGGCTCCGAGCCCTACTCCAAGAAATCTTGTGAACAAATCTGTTACTGTATATTGCAAGTTGTTTAACCAGAACACTATTAAAACTCTCCTTTTCTGAGACTAACACAATGGAAATGTTTAACCATGAGACTTCAGATTTGCTGGTGACAGTAAAAGCCTTGGAAAACCATGGATAGGATTGCAATTCTCCTTTTGTGTTATTTTTGCCTTGTTTGCCTACTACTCCATGATTAAATTTTTACTTATTTTCTTGTTTTTCCTCATAAAACTGAAGACATTTGCCAAGTGCAAAAGCCAAAAATACAAAAAAAATGTAAGTCCCCCAAACAGATATTATTTACATTATAAAGCAATCTAAATAAATTTACAATAGCAAATAGTGAACTTTAAATGTCTGCAAATTGTAAGATTTTATCTTCAGTCTTTCAATGTAATTTTCAGTTCTTCTAAGCCTTGAATTTCAATTCCCAAAGACACTGGAAGAACGATTCCTACCCTCCAAACAGGACTTCTCTCTTCAAAGTAATTCATCATTTCAGATGCATGATCACAAACACTGCTTTATCTGATCTTACCTGTAGTGTATTTTCAAAAATATACTGCTTTTGTACTACCCTGGTTTATTCCAAATTTTAGCATGGTAAACATGGTGAAGAATTATGAACAAATAACAAAACAAAAATCAACTCAGATTAATAAATTCTATAGGTGACTGTTCACCTTGTGCAGTGTTCCTTTCCATAGAAAATGGAATTTCACAGGGCAAAATTTATCTGTTATTGCAGAAGATTCCATTACTTAAGAATGAAGACAGAAAGGGACATTTATGTCTTTGAACAACTGCTAACAGTTGCTGGCAGTTTTTCCCCACCTCACAATGTGCCTTTCCTTCATGAAAGTTCCCCATCACATGACTCAGTATCACCACACAGAACTAAAAATATTAATCTAAAACTGAAAAAATTGGGGAATCCATGACACAGATAGAAACAGTAAAATATCATCCACACCATTACAAACCTGACTGGCACACACAAATACACCGCGTTTACGCTGGGGCACACAGACCCCACAAACACTTCCTACAGCACAGAACCCCAGATGATGTTCCTCAGCATCCATCACTTCAGCACTTCAGTCAGTGCTATTTTGTCCACTTACATCTCTACATATTTTAGTTTTCATTTCCCTATTCTGTGATCTTTTTTTCAGCTACATTTAGAGAATTTTTTCACCTCTTCTACTCCTTTTTTCATACACTCTGTCAAGTATACAGTGAGAAGATGAGCACAGTAGATTTTAAACAAGGGAGAAATTAATTAGTCAATCCCTAATAACCTACTCATTTACTTCTGCTTTTTTAATGGGCAAAACATCAGTGATATGAAAGAGTTTCTCCCCCTCTCTTCAGCAATAACTGTACTACTGCAACAGCAGACAAGCTCAGAATCAAATACCACCCCAAAACCTTGAATAACTAACTGCAGCCACAACAGACTGAGTGCAGACTAAATTCAAGCACTTTCTTTAGAAGAGCAATTTCAAAATTTTAATTTCCCTCTTAGGTTACCGTATGAAATAAAGCTATGTGAATCACAACCAACTGTAATTCAGTTCTCGTGAAGTGATTCCCAAAGCCACTGACACAAAGCATACCTCGTTGTTCAAGAATATGTTCACTATTGTTCTTACTGCAAAGAAATGGCGGAGGGAAGGTTCTTCACGTGCTGAACCCAATTACTTAAGTAACAGGAAAGCAATAAAAAAAAAAATCCACTCAAGTTGAAACATTTTAATGCCATTTACAGTTATTAACCCATTTAGAGAAACGCAGACCAGCTGAAAGTGAAATCTCGATGATGCAAGTCCCAAGTGGATATAGTAAAACAGCCAAAACTGCACAGAACAGCTAACATTTCAGAATTTCTTGTTCCAGGAAATGAAGGGTAAACAAGCTTTCTCCTATGTATTTAGCAATGGATGATAATGTTTATTAAATTTGTGAAGAGTGACATTGCAAACAGGAGATCACACCAGGATTTTAAGATAAAGCTGCAGAAGCTGTATTAACACTGGAATAAATAACCAGCACCTGGAAAAGGAAGCTACAGGGCCAGTGGCAAGCACAGCTCTAAAATAGGAGCTCGCTGAAGGGTCTGAAAAGCCTTCTGAAGAGCTCTCTGCCTTTGATGTTATGCTGTCTGCTCTTCTCAAATGTTAATTCTTTGTTGCCTCTGATCACTGAAATCCTTCTCAGCTTCTTCAACACTTTTCAGCCATTCCCCCCCAACTCCAGTCCTTTTACTGAGTTCTCCCTGGATATTGCTGTTTTCCGTTTTTACTACCTTCTCTGAAGTAGTTTTTCAGCTATTTCACTTTCTTGCTTTGCCCATCCCACCCACCATCTGCTCCACTCCAGTCCCCTTTCAGCTTCTGTCTCCATTTGTCAGCTGTTCTCTCTTAGCTCTCTTGGCTGTTTTCATTCCTTCAACTCCCACAAGCTTTCTGAATTTCCCCTTACCTACTCTGTTATCCTGGTTTATTCACCACTTCTCTTTATTACACCTACTTCTTCCTGCTGCATTTCACTCTATCACAGCAAGAACACTGCCTTTGGATTCTGCACACACAATATTGTAATTTGACAATTATTTCCCCTTCCTGTCTCCAATCTTCTTACCTCTCTCCACTGCTTAGTAGTTTTCTCTAACTATTTTCTGCATTTATTTTGTTGAGACAAATAGATATAATAAGAGAACAAATCATACCAGATGACAAAAATTCAAGTGAACTGAAAGAAGATGCTAGAGGAAGATGAAAAAAACCTTAGTTTGAAGAAAAGAAAAGAAAAGTAGTGTTTTGTCTACTTTTTCATAGCATCAGTGAAAGAGAGCTCTGGAACAGATGGCAAAAGACTGTAATATAGACTTTCCATTAAGGACTGATGAAGATACATGGAATCTATGACAGGTATTTATCAAACCTATTCTTAACAAGCAACAAAGGAAATAAGGAAATTCTACAACCTCTGTAGTTAGCCTGCTACAGTGTTTTCCTGCTCTTACTCTTTCCTAAAAATAGACAATGTCATGTATTTGCCTGAATCCATACTGACCTTGACTCGACTCCATCAATACCACACAGTCCCACAGCTGGTTTTAAAAAAAATAATCTTTTTATCAATATAATTTTCCAGAAGTGTCTTAAGTTTTTGAAAACATATTTTTAATCCACTGAGGATAAACTACTTCAGATTACTTTGCGTGCACACAGGATAAGAATACGCATATAGGCAATGGAGTAATATACTGCTACCTGCTCCAACGTGAGTGTTTGTGGTCTTGCACCACTCTCATTGAGAGAGAAATTGTCACTACTCATTTTTTTCACCACGGACCCAGCAGCTCCATGCTGGCTCCTCACAAGGTAACCTTAGTTCCTTACAGCTTTGGGTTCACATTGTAATGTCTGTGGAGTGACAGACAGTAAAATTCATCCCTCACATTAGACATCCGCATTCTGGCACCGGTTGCCTAATCCAGCAACTGCTTTAGCGCGCTCTCATGATTTGGTATTTGGTTTTGTTCGCAGCAGTACCAGCAGTCTGCTTTCTACTTCTTCCTGCCTGACCTAGGCATGAAGCAATGAGCAACTGAAGAGCCACACCATCCTGCCTTCTCCTCCCTCCTGACTAAACACATCTACTTCACTTAATCTTTCTTCACAGGTCAACATTTCCATTTTGCTCTCCTTTGAAATTTGTCAGCATGTTTGACATCACCATATCAAACATCATCAGCATGATGTCCAAATCGGAGCAATATTTCTGCCTCATTAGCTCCAGATAGCACAGATTCATTACCTCCTGTTTCTTAAATACAAAGCTCTTGCTAACACATCCCAAAGTGAGATGTGGCTTTACGAAATAAGCAGCCTCAGTCTTTTGACAAACTGGAACACAGTCAGTCTGCAATTCACTTCATTTCAAGGCCCCTTCTGCTGTGTGCTGTAAAGCCCATGGATGCACACTGTACTTGTGCTGAGCAGCTTTGTCTCAATACATTGCACTGCCTCTGTCTTCATGAAATTCTACCCTTTTAATAGGGGACCACATCTCCAGTTCCTTCAAAATTTATTTGATTTGTGGTCCTTTTCTGCAGAGCTTTTATAAGAACTCTCTCCCAAATCCACCCTTGAGGTCTCCTCTCCATTCCTAAATCATTAACGCACACGTTTGTTACAACTGGGCCTGGAACAAACCCAGGACAAATCATTCCAAAATCCACTTGAGAAGTCCTGTCTGACATTAGATTTTGTTTGTTTGGATCAATTTATTCTAGGTTTTGATCTGGGCTTTTTTTTGCCATCATGAGATCTGTTTTTCCTCAATAAGGCCCTTATTGAATTTAATTTACTAATTCTAAGACATTAGGAATAATTTCTTATGTATTTATGGAAAATCCATGCATCATTTCATAGTCTTTGTAGTCCTCAATAAGTTCTAATCTTTTGTATTTCTGATTTCATCCCTGAATCGGGAACATAGATCTTCAGTTTCAGGAATTATTTTTATTTTAATCCAGATTAAAATTCTTCTGAGGCAGATATTAGCCCTAAACTTCTTTTCCATGCTGGTGGCCAGATATACCAGAATGTTTGTGCAGGACCACAAAGAATTCACAGTATGACCAACAACTTCATACACCAGTGAGTGAACTCCAATAAGTAAGAAATTGTCCCGAAGGAAATGATACTTCAATCATTAGAAGCGATCTCTTCAGTAAACAATTTTTGCAGTAACTTCAATACAGATCTACAAGCTTGGCCAGATGCAGACTGCAGCACAGACAAAAGAATGAACTACCTGACATTTGGATTAAAATTTTTAAAAGTTCAGAGAAAAAAAGGTTTTCTTCTCACTATCATCAATTTTCTTTCGGTTTCAAAAAAAAATTGCCTAAGAAAAAGCCAGAAATATTTCCTTTGGAAGAAAGTCATTACAGTGTAAAGGTCAACATATAACATCTACACCATTAAACACACCTCCAGAAATGTTTGCATTAAGTTTGGATTCATGCAAATTTCATTTCATATATAACCTACCTAAAAGTTTATAGTAGCCTTCAAAAAGATGAGTTTCACCAGAAATGCGTTCTCACTTCAGATCAAGAGCTGAACTCCATGCTGAGGTTTTATAGAGGAAAAATCCCTTTTTGTCTGCTAGACAGCAGCATTTAGAAAAAGGATTAATTGCCACATCACAAACAAGTCATACTTGGGTGTGTGATTAAATGAATCTATGAAAGAACAGGCAAATGAAGAAAATCAACTTATTTACAGATCTCACACTGGATTTATATCATATCATGTACTACAATTTTGCATTACTTTTGTGAAGTTCATAACAAATTTGTGCAGCTATAAATAGCAATTCAGAAAACTCTTCTGAAAGAGATTTCTAAAAACAGCTTATAAGTTTGGATATTCAACCTGAAACACTTGCAGCAACTAATTTCCAGATGCAAGCCTAAGAAATGGAAATTTCATCTTCTGATCTCATGTCAATACTTTCCTCTATAAATCAGAAAAAAAGAATAATGGAGTAGCCAGTTCAACTAAAACATTTCATTTCAGTTCATTAAGGAGTCCACAAACATGTATTGTTATACTTTACCATTCCCCCTAGAGCTTCACTGCCAATAAGGAATGTTTTAGACAGAATTATCCAAAACAAGCTTCAGAGAAAATAAGCTAGAGGCTTTTATTTATTTGTTTGGGTGTTTCGCTCTGTGTGGTAGAGCTGTTGGGCATAGGCGCGTTTGGGAAAGCTGTTATCAGGACACTATAAAGGCTCTAACTTTTGAAACACTTGAGTTATATTCTGCCATGGATTTCAAGTTTCATCATCATCATCACTGATGATCCAATACTATTACTAACAAAAAAACAGTACTGCCTCCTGTGTTCACCTTCAGTTGTGACATTAATTATCAGTAATGGTTACTAAGACTGGCTGATGCACTTTTCATCAACACTGTCAGAGCTTGTAGCAGTTTTGAGCTAGGTAATGGGGAGATATTACAACAAGAGAGAAGGAGGAAGAAAATCGCAGTAGTTACATGTACCGTGAACTGCAGTGCAAGAGTGATGTTTGAAAGTCACCTTGCGTCTCTACGCAAAAAGCAGAGATGTGCAATTCAGCTGTATACCAAGTTAAACTAACAGGAATAACCAACAGACAACACCTATCCACTCCAAATGCCAGCTAACACAACTACATGTTAAGCCCTATCAAAACACATTTCTGTCAAAATTCCTTGTATTTCATCCTGCACAAGGTATTATGGAGCTCACAGTAGCTATCTCATGAAGTTCTGGCAGCAGGTTATCTGAGAGTCAGCCTCTTTCTCACTCTTTCTCCCCATTTTTCTGCCAAAGAACCCACATTTTAATCTCTACAACAAACTGAACACAAGTTTTGACTTTGAGCCAGGGGAGTGGTCACAACCTCCCTCTGGCATAATTGAAATGTTTCATTCTTCCAGTGAAGTCTGGACTTCAGTCTATTTCACAAGATCTTTAGGAAGAAATCCTTCCCTGGGAGGGTGCTGAGGCCCTGGCACAGGGTGCCCCGAGAAGCTGTGGCTGCCCCTGGATCCCTGGCAGTGCCCAAGGCCAGGTTGGATGGGGCTTTGGGCAGCCTGGGCTGGTGGGGGGTGTCCCTGCCCATGGCAGGGAGGGTTGGAACTAGATGATCCTTGTGGTCCCTTCCAACTCAAACCATTCTATGATTCTATGATCCTGGTGAAGCCTTTCATGCTGAATTTTTGAGCAGGTTGTATTTCCTTTTTCTCCTCAGATTTTCCCGGCTATCACCTAAAATTACATGGATAAGAAACTGAAACTTGGCTTTTGACTAGAAAAGGATTTCATACTGATCTGGAAAAGCCTTTTAGTTTGTAAAACCTGAGAAAATATTCCATAGTATGGTTTTATCACATGTACATTTATCTGCTTGCTTTAAAATTAAAAATTAACATAGGCTTAGATAAGTACATCTGTGTAAAATCTGAGTCTGTTGACAGTACCAGCACAGAAGGAAGGACAGCAGGAGAAGATACACCGGCTGCAGAGATTCTCCAGCAGAAATTTTTAACTCCAAGAAGTATAATACTGGAGTGAATTTAAAAAAATAAGATTTTTTTTGATTGATCAGATAGTCATAACTATCAGTATCAAAATTATTTCTGACCAAAAGTGCATTTATCAAAATGTGAACAATAAAAGGTAGATTTAAAAAGTCAACTTTATTAGTGATTTGTTTGACGATTTAGTACGGTTATTACTTCAGCTTTTTAATAGATACCCTATTATATGGAATATAACAGTCTGTTTATTAAAACACTAAGAAATTACATTAATAGTAATGATATTGAAAGGGACATATTTTGGAACAGCTTTTTAAACTTGGTGACAAAAATGTATTTTGCCTTTTCAGAATTCCTCTTGACTTCCTTTTCAAGGACAATCTATATTCTTAATTTCTATTTGAGAATATAATACATTCCAAGTTCTTCAACTTTCTGAAACAACTACAGCAAAATAATAAATGCAAAGTTCATGGATACTTGAGGTGTTTTTAATGTTCAGCTGTGGAAGTGGCAAATTTTTGTTGCCAGGAAAAGAAAATACAATTAATAGATAAAATACTCTTGCATATACTTCAGGGATTTGCATGGATTCAGTAATAATAAAAGAAGTAGCAATGAAAGATTTAATTTGTCAGATGAAATAAAAATAGCTATGTTGAGACTTAAAAAAAGAAGAGCTATAAAAATCTGACTAGTTTTGACATACAAGCTTAATTACACTCAGATTTTTTTTTGTGTATCTAAATGTGGATACAGGAGTCTATTTTTAAAGATCAATTTTTTTTCAAGATCAGGAAGATTCTGACATCCTCCTGACAACCCCGGAGCTATCTGTTACTCCCAAAACCATGCTACTTTGGTCTTCTTCCTCAAAGTACATGAAGAGCCCACCAACTGAAGATCATGCAAGTTTTTCCTTACTTAGCACCTACCCCAGATGGATACAACTACCTTTGATCCATAACACTGACGGGCTGTTTTAGTGCTTTTCTTTTTCAACACAAGGTGGATATCAGGTATTTCCTGAATAGTGACACATAGAAGTGATGGATAAATACACGAATAAAATGTGTAAGCTTACATAAGCAAAGTGCAATGATGTGTTTTGATCCTCCTTTACAAGCAAAGGTATAAATTAAGTTCTACTGGTCCTCAGGTTTTCACGTGTCTCATTTTGTCCAAGATACTGTTCGTGACATTCTTTCTTCAAACAAATATGACAATCTGGAATTATTCAATTAGAATCCTGAGACTATTTTCACCAGTAGCATTTCTCATTACAGTGACAGCTCTTTTAAGACATCTTTTCATTCTGAAGCTTCACATCTTAGCTACATACAGTCAATGGCAATGGAAAACATCAAAACAAGATGAGAAGCACAAATGTATCTCTTCAAGAGTGCAACATACTGAATAAAAAAAAAATAATTCACAATCAGATCAGTACTAATGACTGTAAAAACTAATGATGCCAGTGCAATTTCTCACACCCAATTTTCACTCAATACACATTAAAAAGTCACTGTCACCTCTGAGCAAGTGTTATGAATCATCATCAGGATTTATAACAAATTTCACTATTTGGCAATCAAGACATTTGAATATTCTACGGAGCATTTCGGAGACTACAAAAACATAATCTTTTATCATTTTTAGGAAAAGATTTCAGTGGTAGTGGACAGGCCACTGATGACATTAGAGTGTGCTAAGGAATACATGCATTTAAAAAAAAAAAAAAAAAAAGCATCTCTGACATTTTTCCTGTAAAATTCAAAGCAGACGATATCTCAACAACAGCACTGAAAGTTTAGAATAAGCACTACCTAAGCAGTAGTGCTAGCAGGTAATAAGCATGACTACATAGCTCAAAATGTCCAAAAAGTATTTGCAAATATTCAATTAACTTGAAAGGATCGGTTCTCTAACATTTGATCTGTTTGCTTGCCTGAAATGGTGTGAGGGAGCAAGGAGGTAGAGGAGAGCTTTCACAGTTTATTCTTTGTGCATAGAGCCCATGAAAGCCAGAAGCCAGCAACACTGACAGGCAGGGCAGCTTAGCTATCTGTCTGTTGCACCTCTGCGAATCCCTGATGATAAGGTCTCTGTAGCCAGTGCCTATCAGTGAGCCCCGTGCCATTGCAGTATCGGTCTCTAACCCACCTTCAGGAAAACAGAGAAATGATCTCACTCCCACAGCCCTAGCCGCTGAGTCATAACAGCACTAAAACAATCAAGTTCAAAAGCTGATCCAGGAAATCAAAGAGCAATCCACAGGGACAATAAAATTCAGAGTGTCACAAAGGCTCTCCTCCAGGCTCTCATTTTTCTTTTCATTGATACCAAGGAATAAATTTAACTCGTCTTGTTTCATACAACAGCACATCACAACAATAAATGATTCATTTAACTGTAGGGAGTCTCCCAGGTGAAACCCCCAAACACAATTTTAATTTCTATATCTTTCTTCCATGTATAAAGTGTTTTTAATAGCATTTTGGTACTTTATCACCGTTTATTTTAGTACTGAGTCTCTTATTCAGTGACAAGCTTGCCAGTACAGGGACCCTTCTACTGTACATATATACCAAATCTCATAGCAAGTTCCAATCCTGACTGTGTTTATACAGCACCAAATGCAATTCTTACCATCAGTAGAATAAGCCCATTAATGTTGCAAGTGAACCGCTGAGTGAACAAATCCAGATCAGAAAATGAAGCTGGCTACTGTAGATATTCCTCAGAAAGCAGCTTATCCTTCTTTTTTCAATCAACCATCAGCGAACAACTTCCAGGATGTTGACACTCCCTTGCAGTTTTTTACTTTTCCATTAATGCTTTCTCATTTTCTCTTTGTCAGCACTGAAATTAGCTTACTTGCATCAAATTTAATTCATTGCAAAGCATGCTTTTGTCCAGAATTTGATTCCATGTACACACCAGACCATATTACCCCACCATGACACGAAGTACAGTTAGTCTCTTCACCAGCACACATCAGAATTACCAGGGGCTGCCTCCCAGCCTACTTGGTGTTTGGACTGACACCTCCCGAGAGCCAAGAAAGAAGTGAGGCAGGCACCCCGACACTGGTATTGTTCAGCACCTGGCTTCCGTGCTCTGTGAGTACTCTGAACTTTTGAGCAACGTCACCATTTCAGATTCCCGCTCCTTCACAAAAGGCAGCGGGAATCTCCATGGCTCAGGATCTTATGCCAAAGACTTCGCACAGATAAAACCAGAAAAAGCAAAGTTCTCTACTTTTGGCAGAGAAACTATGGCTATGCTCACAGAATATACTTCAAACTTTGAGAAAGTAAAGACAAACTGCAAGGACAGGGGATAGGGAGGAGAATGGGAAAAAACACCTCATGGGTGGAGATAAAGACAGTTTAATAGGATAACAAGGGAAGAGAACAGAAACAACAGCAGCAATAGTAGTAACAACAACAACAATAATAAAACAAGTGATGCACAAATGCAATTGCTCAGCACATACAGAAAAAGAAAAGAAAGAAAACCAGCCCGATGCACAGCCTGTTTGGGAGCAGCGATCCCCCCTCCCGGTGGCTTCCCCAGCTCTCTCCGCAGCATTGCGTGACACGGCAGGGAACATTCCGTGGGCCCAGCTGGGTCAGCTCTCCTGGCTCTGCTCTCCCGGCGGCTGCTGCGCCTGGCAGGGCCTGGGGAGCCAAAAAGGCCGTGATTTAGAGTAGGCACCACAACTACCCAGCAACAACTGAAAACAGCACTGTGTTACCGACATTATTCTCGTCCTAAATCCAAATCACAGCACTATATGGGCTGTGAGAAAGAAAACTAACTGCATCCCAGCCGAAACCAGGACAAAAGGCTGTCTCATGATTTCATGTGGGCCTGGTGCTGCCCTCTGCTCAGGAAAACACCACTTGCAAGATTCCAGTAATAAATGAATTTCATTACCTCAGTACTACTCACTAGTGCAGAACTCTTCACTCTGACTGCTTGCAGGAAGAACTTTCTTCTCTCTTCACCAAGACAGTAAGATGATGAAGAATTTGCAGTCAAATATTTTAGAAGTGGAAGATATACAAATGCTTATTAGCAATTAGCTCTCAAAGAGGAGCATCAATAGAACTATTCAGAAATTGTTTTGCTGTGTTGGAACAGAGATTAAATTTTCTGCCTGGAACCCCAGCCACTGCAGCTTTCACCGTGACAAAAATCATTACAGAAGTTGTTTTCAGGAGATTTCCAAAGTCCATTCAATTCCCTGGCTTTCATAGCTACTTAATCCCTTCAAGTAATGCATGCCTTTAGCTGCGGGAGACATCTGAACTAAGAACTACATCATACCTTTAGTCTAGACTAATTAAACCGCCAAAAAGTAATGCGCAAACAGCAGGAAACTTTTTTCTATTCTTTAATAAAAATTACATTAATGTATTCAGAAATATTCAGTAAGTCACAGCTACAACCAAGAGGAATATATTTGAAAGAAATGAGGGTTTGCATTAAAAAAAGTATTCTGTGCCTCACACACCCTGCTGAGGGTGTACAGCACGTAAATTCTATCGGTGTGGGCCTCCCTCTCTTTAAATACAAGCCAGATACCAGCACTGAGAATACCTCCCTCTGTTAAACATGCACAACTTCTCTTCATTTGAAGACTATGGTTTTGTGGGGAAGCATCATGCATGTACTGGAGCAGAAAATTTAGCTCTCAGCTTTATGTTTTCATTCTGGTGTTGTAGATTCAGTGAGTTGCTAAGCATCTTCTAAATATCTTTTGCAAATGTGCTGTTAAAAAGAAGGATTTAGCACTTGCATATCAGGGACCTCAAAGCCTCTAAGTTTAGTCCTATTTAAACAAAGTCATTAAATTGCAATGTTGGACAGCAGTATTAAATATGCAATAAGAATTCAGTAACCAAATTAGAAACAAAGTGAGCAATTAACCCAGCTAAGAGAAAAGAGGGTCTAGAAAAGGGAGAGGAAGCAGCAAAAGGTAAGAAGCTCTAGTCATTATGGGTGCCTCTCTAGACTGAATTTTTGTTTTAGGGTTTAATAAAGCCATAGTTTAGATTAACTACATACAGAGCATAGATCTATCATACACTATATAACCACATAAATACACGCATGCATACATGCCACGCATATGAGTGATGGGACTCTCCAACGATGCTCAGCCCACAGACAATGCCTAGCCATGCAGGGCAGAACATGTCCACATGTCCGTTGCTCTAACGACAGATGGGGGCCCCCCTCACCAGTCACCTCTGCTGCACCGCCTCTCTTTAAATGTAAGTGTACCAGTCACAGTGCCTGGCTAACGGAGACACTACACCACCTGAACTCAGACACAAGTGTCTTGGCTTGGTCATCTGGTTCAAGGAAGCAGATATGCAACTTACACTTCCAGTCAAGTTCTTCATTTAATGCAAATAATTCTGTGCTGCTTTATAAACAATAGCTGTCAGTAGCACAGCTGTAGAAAATTAAATCGATCCCATCTCTTACTGAGCAGCACACACGATTTATGTTGTAATATAAAGATTAAGTCTCTCATTTCATCAGGATTTGTCTTGCAAAGTGATTGATAAACTTGTCAGCTTACTGCTGTTGATTTACACTCAAAGGACTGGTTGGATAACTTATGTAACGCAATTAGTTGTATTTTGAAGAATTTGCACTGCTTCAGCCTAAAGTAATGCTAGAAACTTGTAGCAAAGAGTCGGCTTGTTTCTGCCCCAACAGTAGGTAAAAGGGAAGTGTGGGAGGTGGTGGCGATGTTCACTCTTTGAAATCAAAAGTAAACAAACAAACATGTCCTGCTTCAGAAGGGGCTCTGTTATATTCTAAGCGAAATACTTCATTGGCACTCCTAACAAGCTCCTACCTTACAGAAATGATTTATTAAATTTAAGTGGCATGTTTTCTTATTTTGAGCATTCATTTCAAAACTTTAAAAATGCCTTGTCAGATCAGGCCTAGATACTACCTATCACAATGCCAAATTACACTTGATGAAATTATAGCACTTTTGACATCTTTAAGTATCACATACATTTTAAGTCATATTTTCCTGAATTTATTTTTCTTTAATACAAGTTTTAAAGCTTTAAAGAAAAAATAACATGTCAAGCCAAAATTTAATTTGAAAAATTGCCTACACAAAACAACACTTGAATCTACATTTGAGGATCTCGGCCTAACTAAGTACACGTTGGAATGGCCTCTCACCCCAAGACTAATGACACTGCTTCAAAACAAAGCAGAAAACATCCCTAGTCTATGTGGCCACTGCTTATGCAGACTGTCCAGCCGTGGTGATATCCAGTGCATTCCATTAATAACATACAGCTGAGGCACATTATTCTGGGAAAATAGCATCTACAGATTGATTGATATATAAATAACCTGCTGACCACTTGCTAGTTCTAGAATCTAAGAATTCATTATAAGTCTGAAGTATGGAACAAAGTTACCAGTCTCCTCATCAGTATAAGTCACAAAAATACAAGCTCTTCTTGAAGATGCAAATATTCATAGTGGCGTAAGTTGATTTTCCAATAACAGTTGAATAGGATACAGTCAAAGTCTACCAAAAGAACAGTCGTTATTTCCTTTCATATCTACATGTCTTCTCAGGAAAGACTAGTAGTCACTACATCACAGCAACAAATATTACTGAAACTAAATAAAATACTGTGTATGATTGTATGTATGTGTTCACAAATATCCTGTCACAAGAACTAACACATTAAAGTTACATTACTCTTAATATATGCATGTAAAATCTAGTATTAATGTCTTATTCCAGCACACTCATCAATGTGTGGCCTATGATTGCTTCCATCCTTTTACAGATGGAACTACTCCCACACAGGCAAAAAAAAAGGTTGAGCATCTCCCTTCTTGCCTGATGTAGCTTGGTGGCCATTTCCAACTGGGAGCACTGACAAACCAGAACTTTTCCATTAGGAAGTATCTAGCACTAACAAGCCAATTTGCCTCTTATATCAATGGCCAACTGCCACTTAACGACTTTCCCTGCAAGATTAAACAGCCCTATTTCCTATGGAAAATAAAACCTAATTAGTCATCCCATTTTACATACGAAATCCTGCTTTCCCCACTCTGCAGTTTTAACTTCCTTCAGTTGAACCTTAAGGGTTTTTCTCCTCATTTTCTCCTCATACAGGCTCATCTATTCTTTGCTAAGATGAGGCTATCCATTACAACAGAGCTCCCTGGAGCCACCAAGCAAGTGGATTAGGTCTCTAATTTGCAGGAATTTCAGCGTATCTTTCTTTCATTGCACAGGTTCCTAGCTACATATTGCAGTTAATGCCCCGTGTAAATCTATTCCTTGAGATTTCAGCTTGACGGGCTTATAACAACACATAATCTTGTGCTATATTGAGGGGAGAGTGAAGGAAACTGGCATTTTATGTTGGAAGGTCAATTACAATTTTCTGTGTTGGATTCTGTCAGCTTCTGCTGAGAAACAAAACCTATCTTCCAAAAAGTACTTCCAAATCTTGATCACAGCAGCTACTGTACTGTCACACTAAATTAAAATTTACACTTCTATTTACACTATAACATAGTTGCATTTGTATTTATTTGCCCTAAAGCACGTGGGGTCTTTTTTCTACACTTTGTAATAACTATTTCACTAGGAAGAGTATTTTGATAACTCTGTAGCTAAAAGTCCAAAAGTAAGTGTACTGACCCAGAGCAAAGTAAATTACAAAAGCAGAACTTCTATCTTAAAGTAAACTAGATGGGATGAAAGAAATGGGTAGGTAAGCATCACTACAACTCGTGAATTATTACCTACTCTGAATTTCCCATCCATGTGCGCCAAGCCATGAGCCCCGCAGGAAACAGAAGAACTGATAGCTGATGCTCTTTGTGCTTGCTGAAATACATGACAGACAACATAACCAACTCCACCTGCAGCTTCCCAGATAAATCAAAACTGAACAGAGATTTATGCACAAACAGCCCCTAAAAATCTCTTCTCTCCACTTTTTTATTTAAAGAGAAACTTTGACCAAGATATATCGGTATATGTCATTACCCCACCTTCACTCACTATGCATACCTTTCATTTCTGTTCTCAGCATCCTGTCCAGAGGGGTTTCCAATAACCACTCCCAATATCAAGGATTTTACTCTTTGAACAAGCAAATGGGGAAAAACCCAAAGTAAAGCTACCAACAAAGAGCCCAGAAGCTTAGACTGTGCTTCCAACACAGAGTGCGGGAGGGTCATGGTGCCAGTAGCACGACTGTAGTAGTATAGAATAGAATAGAATAGAATAGAATAGAATCATTAAGGTTGGAAGTGACCTCAAGGATCATCTAGTCCAACCATCCACCCACCACCTATTACCCACTAAACCACGTCCCTAAGTACCATATCTAACCTTTCCTTAAACACCCTCAGGGATGGTGACTCCACCACCTCCCTGGGCAACGCATTCCAATGCCCGACCACCCTTTCCGAGAAGAATTTTCTCCTCATCTCCAACCTGAACCTTCCCTGGCGCAACTTGCAGCCATTTCCCCTTGTCCTGTCACTAGTTATCTGCGAGAAGAGGCCAACCCCCAGCTCACCACAACTCCCTTTCAGGTAGTTGTAGAGGGCAATAAGGTCTGCCCTGAGCCTCCTCTTCTCCAGACTAAACAAGCCCAGTTCCTTCAGCCGCTCCTCATAAGACCTGTGCTCCAGACCCTTCACCAGTTTCGTTGCCCTTCTCTGGACACGCTCCAGGGCTTCGATATCTTTCTTGTGGTGAGGGGCCCAAAACTGGACACAGTACTCGAGGTGCGGCCTCACCAGGGCTGAGTACAGGGGGACAATCACCTCCCTGTTCCTGCTGGCTACACTATTCCTGATAGAGGCCAGGATGCCGTTGGCCTTCTTGGCCACCTGGGCACACTGCCGGCTCATGTCCAGGCGAGCATCAATCAGCACCCCCAGGTCCTTTTCCTCTACACAGCTTTCCAGCCACCCCGCTCCCAGCCTGTAGCGCTGCCTGGGGTTGTTGTGGCCAAAGTGCAGGACCCGGCACTTTGCCACATTAAACCTCATCCCGTTGGCCTCTGCCCAGTAGTAGTTCCATTAAAACACAGAACTGAAAAAGGTGGATTAGGACTGAAGAGTGGAAATGCTAAGGGTGAGGTTGTAGAAGTGGATGTCCTGGGGTGGAAAAAAAAATAAGGACCTTGAGGGAGTAAATGAAAGGTTTGACAGAAGGTTTAGTGCTAGGGAGAACTAGAAGAGAAGGGTATCTGGGGTCCTAGAAAATATCTGGTATGGGGCACTGAACAGGTTAACTTTGCTGTTTGGAACTGAACACAGCGTGCCTCAGACTCAGGAATGGGTTGGAAAGGTCCCAGAACTCCCAAGAGGTCAGTAAGGAAAACGTGAGCAGACCATCTGCAAAATACTAGAGGGTATTTGAAGCAGCAGGGATCAACAGATTCGGCACCCTCACTACCAAGCGCTCCTTGACCCTATCCTTTCCCTCTGTGGAAAACCCACTTCCATCATGGTTTTTATCTTAATTAGCTGTTAAAAATAGGATTCCAAGCAGGCAAAAACCCCCGCGGTCTTTACAGTCATGAAATCTCTGACATAAGGTTGTCTAAGTCACAGGTTAGACTGCAGTCCAGCTTCCTCATGCTACTTTAACACTGCGATGTTAATCATGAAACAGCAGTTGCCATGGCTTTTGTAAAGCTGCTATTCTCACCATCAGTTCTCAACAAATTACTCCCATATACGTACAGGGAAATTGGGAACCTCTTGGTAAGTATTAATCTACAATGAACGTGTTACAGCTTCCAGTCTAGGTGAACAAGCATACACCTATTCTTTCTATTTCAGCTCCCAACACAGGACATTTTTGTTCATCTTGGATTTCCAGCATATAATATGAGCCTTGGTAGTCTCATCAGCATCCTTGTGCATTTGGGACCTACATAAAATGTCTAACTCCTTTACCAAGGTTTTTCAGGCGCTGAACGACCACCCTATCTTCCACAGATCTTACTTCAGTGAGCACATAGCTAAGAGTAGCAATGTAGGTCTCTCCTCACTTGAGCCCAGAAGGCATTTTCATTTCTGTATTTCCACAAAATTGAGATCTACAAAGGCCAGCTGTGGACTTTGTTTCAATATACTTTTCTCAAATGCACTGGACTCTGAGACTACAAGTATCAGAATCTCTCCAAAGTTTGTGTTCTTTTCATGCAATGTGTAATTGCAACTGAAAAGTCATCTTTACTCTCAGAATCTTTACTGAACTCTTTTTGGTCATCATGAGTGTTTTAAGATCTGTGCTTTTAACATTTTGTACAAAAAGTGAAAAACATTTTCTCTTTTCTCTTCCCCCTCCCTCCCTCCAGCTCCTGTCAGCAATTTCCAGTAAATCAAATTCAATCATGAGAGCTGCATTAGAATCTCTGATGAATAATAAAAAAAAATATTTAAAATTTTCCAGAGATGTTCGGCATGCTGGATTTTATTTTAACATCCATGACAGCTGAAAGTCCTAAGCCAAAAGAATTGTCTGGAAAGAAAAAAAAAAAAAAAAAGTACTGTTCTACAATTCACTCTGTCTCACAAAAAAATAAAAATGCCTAAATCACAAGCCACTTAAGTTCACAGAAGTGATGGATATTTATGGACCTTATCTCATATATATTAAAGATGATGCAAATCTCTAATTCTCTTAAACAGCAGCCTGGTTTCATTTTTTATTTGCCTTTCATTTTGCTAGTCTAGATGAACAGGGATTGTCCCTTATGCTGAATCCCGAAGAGTTTCTGGACAATAACCTGAACACAAAGGGTCAGAAAAGCAAAAGTAATTTCTAAGGTTGTTTACAAAAAGATGGAACACGGGAAAATGCAGAAAATGTTGCAAACCTCCTTATGTTTTGCCCAGACAAAACACAGCCTTACTCATCTTCAATCAGCTGCGAAAGATTTGATGTTAACCTGAGAGCAAGTATGAGAGAAGGCAAGAATGGTGACTTACTAGTGACATAAGAAGAAAAGTCTCTGCTTAATTGTAAACAACTCTTTTCCTTTCCCATCAGTTTGCTTCTAGCTGACAAAGACAAGTCCTTGTATGCTTCTGGAACAAAAGATCTGAAGCTATTAGCTATTGGGACAAGTATTTTGGATGTTAAATATGAGTTCAAAATTTTTCCAGGTCATTAGAGTGAAAAGTAGGTAGTATGTGAACATAAAAAAGAGGCAGATAGACCATTGAGCATTAACGATGAGTAGAGTTGCTTAATGATGAACTCATGCTAAGTTATAGTCAGTACAACAATTGATTCCTTTTAGGTTCTTCCCGGAAGGCTCTATCAAACACAGCCTCTCCAAGCTACTTGACAAAACTGCTTGTGGCATAAAGATTTTCTTTTTTGTTTATCACTGAGGAACTAATAGATTACTTGACAAATACTAGCAGGCGTTATTCCACCTTCAAGTTTTTAAAGACTCTAAAGTTTTCTATGTTGACCAGTATGACCTTTACCTTGTGTGCATATGATCCGTGCCCAAACAAGTTTTTGAAATGTCAGCACTTACTCCCACTTAAAAAGAAAATATGTTCAAATTATTTTAGAAATTATCTGTCTCTAAATGAAATACAAACTAATGCCTAAGATACTTAGGTTATTACTATAAAATACAACTACAATGGATTACTCAACCTACTACTGATGTTCAGAAAAATATGTATTGCAGTAGGAAACCAATTTAATATTCTGTATGCAAACTTCCAAAAGTTATAACTTCTTTCCTGTCAGCACACCTCTGCTTATGCACTTTGAAAGGGAAATCTTTATAATAAATATTTTCCTCTGTTTATCAGCAAAATAAACTATTCCCCTAACTAAACTGTAAGAATATTTTCCCTGCATGAAAACAAGCAATGCATCAAGTTCTGAATGACTCCTAAGTGCTATTAGTTTCAAGAATTACATTTACAACGTACTACAATACCTGAAGGTAAGTCAAGAGACTATACCTTGAGGACTGTTTGGGTTGCCTCTGGGACCCGGGCAAGTCACTCAGCTCCAGGGCAATTAATGGGAGCACAGGTACATACTGCTGTTGCTTCGCTGCTTCAGGAAAGTGAGCTAGGCTGTCTGCATCACCTGCATGGCAGCAGGTAGGCAGTCCAGCCCATTCAGCACCAAGGGGGATTTCACAGCGTGCCTTTCAACTTGTGTGTGCAATACAGCATGCAAGACAATATGGATGTGCTCTCAATCTGCATGCGCTTCAGGAGGAAACATCAGCTCTGCACTCTTCTTTTTGGTGTAGTTACTAAGAGAAGGTCACTCTTCATTTGAATCTATGCACTCAGATTTCACCTCACTCGAGAAAGAAGCAACTCACATCCAGCAACACCAGTTAAGCCTGGTTGATTAACAGGAGGACAAGATGTGTTTACCAGGTTTTAGTTCTCCTCTAACTCATTTTTCTCTAGGCAAAGAATAGTTGTTTTGAGCACTGAAATCTGGCAGACAGTTAACCTCTATTTCAGAGAGACAAATTACTTTTTCATCACAGTCTATCAAATCAGCAATTCAGCTCCATAGATCAATGCAGTGGGAAATTTTTTTCAGGACAAAGAATTTTACTGAAAACAGGTTGGCTCAGAACAAGATATGCCTGCTTCTGAGAGGAAGAATACCAGAGTTTTCCAGAGTACTCCAAAATGAAGAATGAGTGCAGGCAAATTAGACGAGATAGAGTGGTTTGAACTGCCACAAATCCTATCCTGCAATGTCTTAACATAGGGAAGGAGACCTGTCTATTGTGGATGAAATAACAGAAGCCCTGTCTCCACAGGCTTCTTTCACTGCTTCACCTTCCATAATAGCAAAACCAAAATAACATTGTGTTCTATAATTATCAGGGGAGGATTGACAAAAGCGTGTATTAAGCACAAAAAGCTTGAAAGAAATGATAAAACTTTGAAATAAACTTTGGTGTGCTAAAGAGAGATACATGAGCAAATGTGTCAACCTTAGAATTCACAAGTACCAGTACACCAAGGTTCAGATGTATCATGAGTCCAATTGCCTACATGTTCTGCCACAGTGACACTTAATACACGCCAGACCCTCCCGTTTAAAATTAGTTTGGGTAAATCTGCATGGTCTGCTGCTCCACCCTCACCTCTCTTTTCAGTGGTCTCCCACCATGCCTGAAAAGAAAACACAGACTTGGCTAAGTCCTTTCCTAAAGAACATTGTTTTTCTCAGGCTCAGAAGTTTCCAATTCTCGTGACACACATTCAATTAAACTACAATATGCAAAGCCACACAGTTACAAAGAAAATAATAAAAATATAAACCTCTTCTGGATAAAGGATTGACAGTTTTCATCCCACTTGCATGTCCCTGCCCTTTCAATGCACAGTCTGCAAGTTTCTCAAGCTTGCAGAAACTACCGCCTGATCTTTTACATGCAGCTGCCACAATGCAGCTGGCTCCAGGTTTGCAACTCAACCTTCACCTCTCCATTCATCTGTCCAAAACTTTATAGACCTGCTTACCTTCACACTTAAGCAATCCCGTGAAGATGCACTTGAAAAGGGGCATCCACACAATGCTGTAAGAACTTTGGTCCTGTTTTTAATCACATCTGTGCTACATCTTGACAAAAAAAAAAAAAGTTCATCTGCCTGAGTTTATTTTTAAAGATTTTTTTTCCCCAAGTCTTATAGGTAAATTACAATTTTAGTAGTACAAAACTGTCCTGGTGGACTACTCAGTATTAATATCTGAGCACTGTAGCATTGATCATCATTATGGAAAAGCTGCATTTACATTTCACTGTATTGTTTCCTCCCCAGGAAGCTTAGGAAAAAGATATCACATTACTGTCCCATGGTACAGAAATAGAGAGCATGTAATCATAATGAACTAACTTTTACATCTTTTACTAAAGCAAACTGGAATTCCCAGGAGTATTAAGGTTCACGGTTGAATAAAGTTTTCTGCCTATTAAGAACAAACTTGTGGTGTTGTAGAAATGAAATTTAAAAATAAGTTGTGCTTTATTACTTCCTGATTTCCAGTGCAGTTGCTGCTTTTGAATAGTGTCCTTAGTGCACCTTGAGGCTAAAGTGAAGTCAGCTGATTCCCCTGAGTTCAAGACAAACACCATTTGGGGAAAGAGAATAAATAGCTCTGAGAATCTTGAATTACTGAAACAAAGTTACATCTGAAACACTTCTTCCCAGTTTCTGTTTTTCCTCTTTAGAGTTTTCTGGTGATGGAAAAGACTATTCCAACCCTTACTCCACCTAAAAACAGGCAAACGCCTTTGCCTAACCCAGCATGCAGCATGCAGCTGCCATGCAAAGACGAGGCATGGAGCTGAACCCATGCCGGCTCCTCCTCATGGTGATGTCCTGGCAGAGCTGAGACAAGCTGTCACCAGCAGAGCTCTCTAGGAAAGAGATTCTCAGAACTTGATTGGAACATGGGGCCCTATGAATACACTAAAAGTTAACAGGAATTAAAAAAGATTCAAGACTATGTATTTGCAAATCCTGCTGCAGAATTCAGGACACATTACAGCTTGAAAGGAAAATTTGATTTATGAACAAGAGTATTACGAGGAAAAGGAGATTGCAAGAAGTTGGTTACGGATGTCACTGCTATCAACACAGGTGGAGAGTGAAGGAAACTAGTTATGTCAAAAAAACCATATCATTCTCTTTTCATGTAATTCTTCACGCTATCAATTTTCTCTGCGCTGAAAGGGACAATGAGGCCTTGCCTAAAGTAATAGCACTGTAGATAAGCATGAAAAGAAAACTGATTATAGGTCAGATGCTGAAGATGATGATGATAACAGGAACAAAGGAGCAATGACATGCTGTTACCATGATCACCACAGATATTATTTTGCTCATTAATTGCTCGTTACATCCCATTAAAGTAGCTGTTGCTTCAAATTATGCCAGTACTCCTGCAGAAAGAATCATAAAGCGAAACTGTGATTCACTAAGTGTAACAATGAAAAGTGTTTTAACAATTTAAGTAGTAGTGCTCTGCGTTCGGCTTGGCTGAGTCCTCGGTAGGAGGGCAACTGCCAGAATTCTAAGTAACTTCTCAAACTTTGCTCTCGCCAAGTAGAACAATATAATTCTTTCAAAGGAGAGTCAAAAAGCACTTTGCACATATCAGTGATTTAGGCCTCAGAACACCTTTGGAAATAAAGAAGCGGTATCTCTCCAATGAGAAGGCATGTTCTCTGAGTCGTAAGTCAGTTTAACATTTCTTTTGCTGCTCATCACAGAGGCAGTGTTCTTCCACTGACAAAAGACGACTGGTCCGAGCTTATCTCCCTCATTTCCAAGCAAACCTTTGCAATATGTAAAGCCTGTGACCTAACTCTCAAGGGAAACAGAGCTGCATAAACACAGCAGTACAGCACAGCAGCCTAGGTAGGACTGGGAGGACTTGGGGGATTAAGCACAGAAAATAAGTAACTAGTCTTCCAGCACACTGAAAAAATAAAAGCTGTGAAAGAAAAAAAGCCATGAGAGAGATACAATAAAGCAACAAAAGAAGAAACTAACTGTAAGTTATAACCTAGAAAGGGCCTATTGCATGATTTTATTGTTTTGTTTAACCATTTCCAGTAATACTATCAAATACTTATGAAAAACTTAGTCAACTATCCTTGAATCTTGTCCAGTAGCAAAGTCATCCCAGAGCAATCCTGCTTTCCTTTAGGAATAACAAATCAATAAGCAGCTGATTTGGAAAGGTCTTGAGTGCCTTCATCTGGTGAATTTAAGCCTTACTCAGACAAAACCTAAATTTCAGACAACCTCCTATACTAAGGGTCTTCAGAAAAAGTAGAGCAACCCAGTAATTAGTTGAATTATGTGGGACCACATTCACTGTTGTCATGGGACAGGAATTAGAACCATCTCAGATGACACAGACTAAACCATGCAAGTGCTTTTCCTGCTGTGACTAGCCACAACTCGCCCAATGCACAAGTGGCAGTTAAATGTCATAAGTACAGATGAGAGTTGGAGACGTACCCAAGTAGTTCCTAACACGGAAAACACAAGATTTCATCTGTTTCCTCTTCAGTCCCCCCTTCTTTTCATATGTTCTTTGTAAGTTAAAAATACAAGGTCCTTTTGTCACATACAGGCTTTGTAACGGTCAGTGTAAGATCTGGATCCATAAACATGTAAGAACAGCAATGAGTTATCTGTGACATATTGAGTCTCTCAAGTCTGTGTATTACAACAAAACAACACTTACCCCGTTGATTTGAAAGATAAGACTAATGATATTGGTAAAATACTTTTTTCTCAAAATACTTTTTATCATAGAATGGTTTGAGTTTAAGGGACCTCAAAGATCATCCAGTTCCAACCCCCCTGCAGGAACACCCCCCACCAGCCCAGGGTGCCCAAAGCCCCATCTAACCTGGCCTTGGGCACTGCCAGGGATCCAGGGGCAGCCACAGCTTCTCGGGGCACCCTGTGCCAGGGCCTCAGCACTCTCCCAGGGAATAAATTCTTCCTAATATCTAGTCTAAATCTCTCCTCTTTTACTTCAAACCCATTCCCCCGTGTCCTATCACTACATGTCCTTGTAACCAGCCCCTCTCCAGCTTTCCTGGAGACCCTTCAGGCACTGGAAGGTCACAATTAGGTCTCCCCGGAGCCTTTTCTTCTCTAGGCTGAACAAGCCCAACTCCCTCAGCCTGTCCTCATAGCAGAGGGGCTCCAGCCCTCAGATCAACTTTGTGACCTCCTCTGGACTCGCTCCAGCAGCTCCATGTCTTTCCTGCGCTAGGGACTCCCAAGCTGGATGCAGCACTGCAGAGGGATCTCACCAGAGCGGAGCAGAGGGGCAGAATCCCCTCCCTCACCCTGCTGGACACACTGTTTTTGATGCAACCCAGGACATGGATGGCTTTCTGGGCTGCCCGCACACACTGCTGGCTCATGCTGAGCTTTTCATCAACCAGCACCTCCAAGTCCTTCTCCTCAGGGCTCTCATTCTCTGCCCAGCCTGTAGTTGTGCTTGGGGTTGCCCCAACCCTCATGCATGACCTTGCACTTCCCCTTGTTGAACTTCATGCGGTTCACACAGTCTCTGTCCAGTCTGCCCAGGTCCCACTGGATGGCATCCCTTCCCTCCAGCATGTCAACCCACCACATAGCTTGGTGTCTTCTGCAAACTTGCCGTGGGTGTGCTCGATCCCACTGTCCATGTCACCAAAGATGTTAAACAGTGCCAGTCCCAATACCAGCCCTTGAAGAACGGCACTCGTCACTGATCTCCACTTGGACATTGAGCCATTGACTGCAACTCCTTGAGTGCAGCCATCCAGCCAGTTCCTTATCCACTGAGCAGGCCATCCATCAAATTCAATCCTTCCGTCGGTCCCGGCAAAAGAGTGTCTCTAGCTGTGACTGTTTGCAAGTCACCTTCAACAGCAACCCCATTCAAACTGTAGCTGGAATTACTTCAGGGTAGAAAATACATTTTCAAGTAGCATATGAATTATAAACAGTAATTTTACCATGTATATCACCACACTGTCTTACACTTTCCCTATTAAATCTAATTAAATTCTGAGATGAACTATACAGCACAGGGCTAGGGTCACATTCTGATCTGAATTTAGGTCGTTGTCTTTTGTAAGTGGCACTTACAGTGAATTCATTTATAAATTTATACATCCTAAACTCTGAGCATTTGTTGTTTTAAATGTTTCTGTCATGGTTTTACCCCAGCCAGCAGCTGAGCACCACGCAGCTGCTCACTTAATTCCCCTCATCGGGAAAGGGGAGAGAATCAGCAGAGTGAAAGTGAGAAAAACTGTGGGTTCAGATACAAGAGTTTAATCAGTGAAGCAAAAGCCACGTGCACAAGCAAAGCAAAACAAGGAATTCATTCCCCACTCCCCATGGCAGGCAGGGGTTCGGCCATCCCCAGGACAGCAGGGCTCCGTCACACGTAATGGTTACTTGGGAAGACAAACGCCATCACTCCAAACGCTGCTGCCCCCCCCTTCCTCTTCCCCCCAGCCCCTTATGAACCAAGCATGACGTCATATGGTATGGAATATCCCTTTGGGCAGTTGGGGTCAGCTGTCCTGGCTGTGTCCCCTCCCCACACCCCGCACACCCCCAGCCATCCCACCAGCGGGGCGGTGCGAGAAGCAGCAAAGTCCTTGGCTCTGTGTGAGCATCGCCCAACAACAGCAAAAACATCTCTGCACTATCAGCGCTGCTTCCAGCACAAACCCAAAACACAGCCCCATACTGGCTGCTATGAAGAAAATTAACTCTCTCTCAGCTGAAACCAGGACAAAATGATAAACCTTACAGTAAGGGAATTGAAATTTTGCTGCAAGAGGTGGATGTATTTGTCCCATACATTACACAAGACATGCCAGCTCAGAGAGGCAGGTGGTCCTCTCTCAACCTGGAATTATATATAGCATCCATTACTGACATGGAGAGAACTACAAGTGAATCACCAATCACCAGAAAAATTTACAGTGTGAAAACACCTGCCTTCCCACCTGCTTCTTTGCATTCCTTTCTGCAGTTACTATGTGAGCTTTGTTTTAAATAGCTATATGCTAAGATCCATAGATTAGAAGTAAGGGATTGTTAAATACGATAAGAAGTAGGAAATAACTGAAAACAGCAGTAGCCCCTTGAATTGGTTCCAAGACATGTTTTTCGTATCCAAACCCAAAGTTATTTTGAAACCTGAAGTTCATTCCAATCTGAGTTATTCTGTGATTTCATGTGTTACTCAAAATGCAGGAGAGAACTCCGGGTGACCTTCACTTGCATTGTTGAAGAAGAATCACTATATTGGGTTTTTTCTTACTGTCATAAAAATCTATTGCCACTTGGGGAAAATACAAAAAAACCCACACAGTAGGTGTAGAATTGGGTTTGGTTTTGGTTTGGTTTTTTTTTTAAAGGGAAATTGTGCAATTTTAGAATATTATCTTCAGCACGTCAGTGCTCTGGGGCAAGGAAGCCAAGAGTCAAGAAAAATGTGAATAAACTCTTAAAACAAAGATGTTAAAGTCTACACATAAAATGCATTCACCTATTTTAAAATAAATGATTGGAAATTACAGAATTTTTTTCTTCATCAACCCATAATTTCAGTCTATGAGACATAGCTGTTGCTAAAAGCACTCAGAAATTTGGGTGGGACAAATAAAACAAGCAACTTTTCCTCTTCAAGACTGAAAAGTGGTTGGTAAATTTGCCACCTACTTCCTATGCAACAAAAGGAGAACGTACAGGCATAGCAGAGTCACCACTTTTGCCTTCTGATTAATCTCATAACTCTCTTGAATTTGGCCCTTCTCATTTAAATCATTACATCTCTAGCTATAAAAATGTCATCGCCTATATTTTTTATAACAGGGTACTTTGATATGGGGCAGTAGGCACAGGCTCTTCTTTATGGCTGCAGCAAAAGGAATCTGCACATAATTTTGTATAAAGTAGACACTATAAAATAGCTTGGGAATGACAGATTTGCAAAGTAGCACAAAATGGCAACAATATTGCATGCATTAAATAAATTTTTCTCAACATTGATAGCCAGTATCTTGCCATGAACTTCAAAACCGCGTATTTCGTACATATAATTTGAAATAAAAGATGAGTTCTTCCAGCTCTTTCCAGAGATGTATTTTCAGTTATCAACGTCAGTATCTTCCATATGCAGGAAGCAGGGAAGGAAAAATTTTAAAGGAAAAGAACACCCAGTGAGTG
The DNA here is from genome assembly GCA_013399095.1 of Psophia crepitans. Classification (NCBI taxonomy): domain Eukaryota; kingdom Metazoa; phylum Chordata; class Aves; order Gruiformes; family Psophiidae; genus Psophia; species Psophia crepitans. The sequence continues at coordinate 90,187 of VWZZ01001647.1, read as the reverse complement.
CTGCAACTGGACAATAAAGTTCTGCATCTTAGTTTCTCTAACTGTAAACTAGAGGTACAGTTACTAAACTTTGGTAAATTGGTATATAAAGATTGCTATTAACCAGGGATCACTTCACACAGTGCAGACATAAAACTATCTTCAGGGTAAAACAGAGCACCTATTTAATGAAGCACAGCCATATAACAGAACACAACCTTATTCCCAGGGCAAAACCAGAAAAAAAGCTATTTTCAGTTTTCTTGTTTTTGAAAACAGTGTCAAGGAGCCATGGGAGGCTTGATCAAGACATTGGTCATAATAGCTGCATTTTTGCAGAAAGAGCTACGCTTTCTATAGGGTTTCCTTTGAACCTTCTGTGCTTATGTGAAACTTCCCCATGCAAGGAGCAAGACTTTCCCATACACTTGTACCATGCTAAAATAAATATGGCTTATTGAAAATTCCAAAAGAGAAATCCCACCAGATATGTGATTTCTGATGCAATTTAGCTATTCCTGCTCTTGAGAACAGGATTATACTGGCCTGCTTAATTTTTTAAAAGCTTAGAGCAAAATAGTACAAGATTATATGGCTCCTTGCACCAGATTAGCTTCAAATTCACTAACAACATGAAGAACAACATTAAATAAAAGACAACTATGAAAGTTTCATAACAACATCCTATAAAATAATGCAGTTAACAGTATTATTTCAGTCACAGTATGTTGATAAAAATCTTTAGAGATCTCCCTGACATACTTCTTCCCTGAACAGACTTCTGTTGTGGACATTTATCCTATAGCTCATTTTATCCAAAGACAGCTACCCTCAAAGAAGTTATTCACTCTTAATAGCGGCACATTTGTGTAAACTGAAACAAGTATTTAAACAAGAACAGGAAATCTCCGATCGCCTCAACTCTTCTATTTAATATTACCATAATACAAAGTAGATGACTATCTTTGTATACCCTCCCTAAAAGATGAATTATAGCAATTTTAAGAAATCATAGAATCATAGAATGGTTTGGGTTGGAAGGGACCACAAGGATCATCTAGTTCCCACCCCCTGCCATGGGCAGGGACACCCTCCACCAGCCCAGGCTGCCCAAAGCCCCATCCAACCTGGCCTTGGGCACTGCCAGGGATCCAGGGGCAGCCACAGCTTCTCGGGGCACCCTGTGCCAGGGCCTCAGCACCCTCACAAATACTTTGAAAGACACTTTTATTCATTTATGAACTGAGTATTCACATATGATTGACTTTGTTCAACTTGTATACTATAAATCCATGCAGTATTTGGATTCTAACCCTTTTGAACAAGTTACTAATAATTTTTAGTATTACTGCAATACCCCAGGCCCATCGATAACAAGCCTCCAGTGAGCATATACATATAAAGTCATACAAGACCTTTCGTTAAGCACAGAACACCACTTCTCTTTAAATTGTCACTTCAATACTTTTTTAAAGTGCACTTTCATATCAGTTCAGGTGTGCTCACAGTGGTTTCTCTGATGCACTCTAGTGAGGTTTTTGTTGTTTTTTTTTAATTTTGTTTGAACTACTACAGTAATATTTTGGATTCAAGTCCTTGATTTCCACTTGTGGCAGTCAGCAACATGAAGAGATGAAGCAACAAAGAAAGGAAATTCAATATGGGCTATTGCAAGAATAGGCACTAATTCTCTATTTCCCAGTCTTTCTTCAGTAATGAAACAAGTGGTTGTTGCCAACTGTTCAGGAAGAACGTACAGCATTTCACTAATACAGATATTCGATTGCATTCTTTACAAAGCTTTATCTTCAAATAAATGCATATCATTTTTGTCCAAAGGCAACCTCAGGATTTGGTCGTTTCCTTCAAAGGTCCTGCACAAGCAAAGGCACAATCAAAAAATTCATCAGGTGTGCTGGTTTTGGCAATGCTAAGCTAATCATAGAGTCATTACGGTTGGAAAAGACCTCTGAGATAATCGAGTCCAACCGTCAACCCAATGCCACCATGTCTAAACCATGTCCCAAAGTGTCACGTCTACACATTTTTTGAACACTTCCAGGGATGGTGGCTCCACCACCTCCCTGGGCAGCCTGTTCCAATAAATATTTGGACTTGTTGATCTTAAAGGTCTTTTTCAACCTAAACAATTCTGTGATTTCTCATGTGCAATACAAATGCAGAACCTAGTAAGGAAAAACAAAACAACCAATCCTTACAGGAAATATTATTCACAGTCCCAAAGATGCTGTAACAAATATTGTAATGGAGATGCATATTTATAAAAATTTAAGGGCAGAGACTAGAGTAAATTCTCTTTTTGAAAACAAATTCTCATTGTGGAAAAAGGCACTGGGCTCTGAACCAGATCAAGACTTAGAGCAGAAGCAGCCAGTTACTATTTCTCTAGACAGAGAATCCACGTTAGGTTTGCAGACTCTGCTTTCAGATGCAGAACATCTTTCCAAAATGTCTACCACTTGTGACATGTTTTCAACTTGTATTATTTATCTTCTGCTTTACCAAGTTCTAGCCAAATATCAAAACAGCACAAGGTCTCAGAGGCCATCAGGTCACCAGTTCAATGTGCACTTTCACATTGAAACTCCAAGCTCTTCTGATTTTTTCTACAGACTATCTGGCAATTGGGAAAAGTAGATCTTTAAGGAAAACAATAGCAAACTATTTCCACATAGATAAGAGTAAACTCCTGCCAGAAAACACAAGCATGTGTATACAACTTAGATAGCTAGAGCAAATGCACCAAGAGCAGGAGGTGGTATAGTACCTTACAACTAAAATTTATCAGTGATTCTGCAGGACACCGGGCATACTACACAGCTACAATATTTGGGCTCTGTCCCTCAAGAAGCCTGATTGAAAAGACCAGAATTTCTGACACTCCATATAATACCATAAAGATGGGGGGAAGAGAGGAGGATACTAAAATACAAGTCCCACACATTTTCTGATCTTACTTTATTTTGAAAGAAAAAGAAAAAAAAAAAAAAAAAGAAGTCTACCAGGCAAATCCCAGCTGCCATTACAATCCTCAGAGGGAACAACTTAAAGGGCTTGCCAACACCACTCCTCTGCCTTTCCACCACAGTCAAGCACTGGAACTGCCAGTAAGTACAAATGATTGCAAAAAGTATGATTTCACCCTAATTGAATAAATCTTCTGCAGTTCTGCTAAGGAGCATTACTGTTTTAAAATAGTTTGTAGTTACTTGATCTTGTTTTCTTTAAGGCAATCATAAGGCAAAGTTTAAGTCTGTAATTTGTAATTTTGTGCAGGGGAAGGGAAGTGAAAATGAAAGTGTGTTGCTAGTTCAAAAATCCCTCCCTGTTTCTGGCCAGTCTTAAATATTTAAGATGTAAGGGATGCAAATGTGTCATACCTGATTCTGTGTATCTAGTTCAATTCCTTAAAAGCTTTTCTCTGCACAAACAGGTTTTTTTTTCCATTGCCCAACAGCAAGGCAGCATGTTAGAATATAAAACAAAAAGAATCATTAAAACAAAGACGCTTTCTGAAAACCAGCTCACCTTGCATTCCTCATAGCATAATGGATGAAGTGGTGGCACTTTCAGAGAATAAGTTCTATGTCAACCACCTAAAAATGCATTTTTTGTCTAGGTTATTTCACACATTACACATACATACATTCCTTCACAACATTTTCAAATGAGCTACTGAGGTCAGGCAGGTGAGCCTACATCAGGACAAACAGCTTCACATAAGAAAAAAGTGAAACAGACTGATTTAGTAGCTAAAGGTTTCTAGCTGGACACTTTCACACTGTCATACTACTCATCTTTAAAGACACTTTCCACTTGGGAGTTTTCTGTGAGAAAAATGAGGTATGAGTGCAAATGAGTACAAAATTCTGCTACCTCTGCTGGTTTACAAGCCTGGCATTTCTGACATAGGCAGAGAAAATTTGAGATAAATTTCTTTCCAAATGTACTTGAAACGTCCCATATTTTTCTCAGACCATACGAGTGCATCCACTTTTCAAAAGAAATATCAAAAGACCTTATCCATATGGAACTGCCTTCTCTGCCTAAACAGTATATTTTATATATATGTATGTAAATATATATATATTTATAGCATATATCACTGGTCAAGAACAACACATAAATCAGTGTCACTCAGCACAGTTCTTTGGTTGGTTAGTTGGTTTCTTCAAGATTTGCATAGCCCCATGATCAGAGAACAAACATCGGTTTTATTACAAGCATATTAGAAGTGTGCTCAATTTTTATTGGCATCACTGTTGGGGCCTTGGCTATCCTAAACGAGTATGAAGAATTCAAGTAAACAACAGGACGTCGAGGTCAGCGGCCTTGCAAACACAAAAGGAGGAAAAAACAAGTGAAAAGAAAAACAGGAAACAGGCATCAAAAACAGGATACTGCAACAGTAACTTGACCATCAATCAACAGGCAGAAGCAGCGAGATGTCACCAATGAAATACTGTGCCTTAGCGCGTGCACACCGGGACTGTGTATAAATATAAGGCTTTGGCTTGAATAAAGCGGTTTGAACTTGCATCACATTGCTGCGTGTGTTCTCTCCCGTTCTTGCCACGGACGGCGGGCTGCGGCACATCACTATTAACACAAAACTTGAGAACTCCTAGATAATCTTCAGCTGTTATAAACTAGTATATACCCCATGAAGTCAACATAATGGTCTTACCCAATACTCCCTGAGAATCTGGCTCAAAATGACAACAAAGTTCAAAATGGGTTCTGCGTGAACCTTCAGAGAGTGGTTTTGAAAATTATGAGCGTTTAGAAGTGTGTGTGTGTATGTAAACACACACCCCACCACCACATTTGCAACATTTTGATTACATCAGACTAAGAGAAACACTATTCTAATCCCAAACCAGCACCTTCACTCATGTACAGTTGATTTGATGCAATACGCAAGCAAAAAAACCTACTACTTGAAAGGAACTAATTAAATTCAGAACACATTTGGTATAAATTCTCTCTTATGAAAGCTACTTTGGGATATACGACCAGACTTGAAGGTTCACTTATTCATTGCTAATGTGAGACATGGGATTACTCAGACAGGAAGCAGGCCACCAGGTATTGCTGCTCAGATCCTACTAAACATAGACAAATATTAATGAAATGTCTGAAAGGAAACAAGGGATACAGAGAAGCTTAAAGTAAATGATTGAGTAAAAAACTCTACCGCAAATGTCCTAAGCACCAAAATGTCCTCCCACCCCACCATCTAGCAAAAGCCTTGGAAAACTTTTGTATGCACTTCCTGCATCCCTGCTCCTTCAGCCCCCAGAAAAAATTCTGTTAGCTTTTCAAGGTTGCATCTTCTCCAGCCATAATAAAATTTTATGAATTTTTTCAACATGGCTACTTACTTTACTGACATATACACTGAGGGCATAAAACGTATGCATGCAGCGTAAGAAAAACCTTCTCTTGAAATTGCCCAAAAGAATTGACAGTGAAACAAACACTGTAGCAGGGCAAGGGTGATTTCCCACACTGGTATCAAGTCAAACATATGGGAAAGCCTTAAGCCTAAAATCTAGTCAAGTTACTGCAGGCTAATCTGCTCCAGGATTGACGTAGATGTGCATTTTCTCCTGTGAACTCATTGTTGGTTTAAAATCAGTATTACTACAGGGACATCACTCCACTTGCCTTTACTGCCAATTCTCCAGGCAATTTATTGTCCACATCCTGTACCATGTATTGCCAAGCACCCACATGCCAGAACAGCCATTCATATAGTGAAGAGGAAAGCAAATGCCTGCTACATCATGTGTTCAGTCTGCTATAACATCCAAGACTATCCACTAACATCACAAAGTAGTTGGGTTTCTAAAAAACTAAAATATTGGAAAAGTTACACTAGCAAAGATATGCTGACATGAAAAAAAAATCTGAATTACAGATGACTAGTGTAGGCATAATGCTTACTCATAGACAAAATATTGAAGCTCAGGATGTGACCTTCTCTTATGGCACCTGCCAGATTCTAATCCATGAGAATGGTTTGACAGAATGCTAGTAACGTTTTTATTGCTTACGGGCAAATGTCAGTGTTTCAAGTCTCTAGATTCAAATTATAACAATTCACAATTAAAAAAAACCCACATAAAGGTACAAGTGAGAAAGGTAAAGGGATCAAGAAAAAATAAAATGTGACTTTGCAAAAATGAGAAAGGTAAAGGGATCAAGAAAAAATAAAATGTGACTTTGCAAAAATTATCAGATTTATATTCGTTTGTTCTTGCACGTTGTAGTCTCAGATCTTGTTACTAAAATGATAATCGTTTCCTTGCAGAAGACAAATGGTTTAGCTCAAAGTACTTCCACTGCTTTCAGAGAAAATGTCAGTTCACTGCAGCTGTGGATACTTTAGCAAATAGTTTGATGAAAAAGGACCTAATCAAAAGACCAAAGCAGCTAGTGAAGAGGTCCAGGTATCTATCTACTTTATATGATGTTCAAGGGTTTTACTTCAAACTCTTCATAGTCTCATCCCCTGGACTGAATGTTCCCATCATAAGCACAATTCAAAGCTGCTCAAACAACAAGTTGTTAGTTTGGACTGTTACCTCTCCATTAGGTGGCAAAGCAGAGTTCACATGCAACTAGAACCGAACTTTTGGGTTCATTTCTTTCAAAAATAACCCAGTACATGCACACCAGAACTGCTCTGCAGATGCAACCAATGTCTGTAAGTACAGGAGAAATTCCAGAAAAATGTGATATTCCACTACTAGGAGAAAATGTAACTAACTCGCATATGGAATAGCTTTTACTACTAGCTAATCAAAAAAGTGAAGAGCCATTTGAGTAATAAAACTGCATGTGCAGTCCAGAAACAGACGGGAATTGTTGTTACATATATGTACATAGGATGGTAGACTGTTGTCCTCTGAGTATGCACTACAACCAGCCCATTCGCTGCAGTCATGACATAGGCAATGGCTGTAGATTCTCACTCGTTCACTTACTACCAAAAATTGAATTAGGTATAGAATTTAGAATGTTGTTGCCACTCTAAGCAACACAGGACTTAGAGCTTTAGGATTTGTTTCATATAACAGGTGAATACCTTTTCAAGTGTCTGATTTATTTCGCCACACACTTCAAGCAGCGTCAGGTATCCTAGGCTACATTAGAAGAAAAGCCAAGAAGGGATGACTGAGCTCCCTATGAAAGGTACAGTGGTTCCTGACAGACCACTTTCTACAATACTTTTTTTCCCCTCCTCTACTTCAGTGTTTATTCCTGTGCCCAACTTTTATATGTATCCACCCATTCTACTACTTCTACATTTCTTCACTCAAGTATTTTCTGAGAATCCTTCAGACTCTTCCCAGCTTCTGGCCTTTCTGTAGAGTTCACATGAAGCCAGCATGGCTATTTTGGTGTTTCTTATAGACATACACAGGCCTGTGAAGATGTTTTTAGTGATTCCTCACAAGATAAATGCATCATCATCAAGGAAAAGTCATTATTTGAGCTTGAATTCTCACCTCTGTATAAATCATAGTTCATTCTCAACAAGCACACATTCAGTTGTGAAAACTGCTCTTTCATTTCTGCCAAACTGGAAAAGTAGTTCACTGGGGCAAGTTTTAACTAGTGCTCTCCACACACATGCACATTCTGCAAAGTACCCATCCCCATTTGTTGAACATATAAAATGCTTTTTGCACAACAGCTGTAAGTACTGCAGCCTCATCTGGTATTGCTGTAACCATTTATCCGTTCTCTCATAGGAAGGAGGCAGAGTTCAGTCTTGGAACATTAAGGCTGTTAGCATGCAATAAGGGTACCAAAGGGACTCTCAGTTCCTTTGTGATAATAAACTTATTCAATGACTACATGTTTACTGAGTTCTTTTCCAACTTAAACTGAAGTTAAAACTTGGACAGAATTAGAAGAAAGAATGAAAAAATAGAGTAGTGTGGAAAAATAGGGCACATCCCATGAAGACCTGTGTGCAACACATATCACCAGGAATGACAGCCAGGTGACAAGGCAATAAATTCCATATGCCAAGCTTATAAACTCTTAAACCATAGCACTTGAATTTTTAAAAGACACAAGATGAGCAATTCAGCACTATTTGCTCTGTGTAAAAAACCACTGGTCTGTAAGTGGAAGAAATGTGATTACATCTTGGTCAGAACCGAGTTACACCCTATTGTTTTCTAAAGGATGTTAGCATCTGTCAGTGAACTAGCTACTGCCAGACTGCAACTTGGATGAAAAGAAAGGCCTCAAAACCCTCAAAAAAATTTGTACTATTGAATACATTTATAAAAACGTATCTGTAACAGTCCTGGTCTAAATGGAAAGAAACTGATCCACCACTGCAAAGCTACAACTGTCACAGCCACATAGACCCAACAGAACTCGCAGGATGTCAACGCTAGGAATGGCAATGAAAATGCAAATTTCTCAATGCACACCCATTTAGCGTGCTTATAGTTTATAGCTTTTGAGTAATGCCTGAACTCTTCACATGACATTTAACTAAGCACTCAGAGTATCAATTTGTTTCTTTATTTCTTTGCTCTTCGAAAGAGAGGAAATTTCCTAGGTTTTGCATCTGTGGGAACAGTAAGCCAAGAAATTTTGCAGAGAAAGCATTTTCCACTTTTCTCAGAACAGGATTCCATTTTCTACAATAATGTACTATTTTCTGCCTTTTTCTTACCACAGATTTTTATGCTGCCTCTATAAAAACAGAGTAAAAAAAAATATATCCTTTCAGTTAAGTTAAATCTCTGTGTGTTGCGCTGTCACAAAAATATTCCCTGTGCAAGCCTTTTAGAAAAATGAGTCTCAGTGTATCGACATATATTAAATGGTAATATCTGAAAACAGTGAAGGAATCACATATACATTTAGCAGATTTTCAGTCACCCCTCTCTCCCACTTTTCCAGCAAAAATTATTTTAGTATCCCTTTTGGCATTTGGTCATGGTGGTGCTGAATAGCTTAAATAATTACACCAGAATTAAACACAATTTTTCTCTCTCTTCTTAGCGGTCGTCAGGAAGACAAAAAGAGTTACTGCTGCCCACTTAATACTTCACATGATTGTAACAAGTGACTTGTTAGTTGTCTGGTCAACGCTTACCTGAAACACAGAACTGTTTTCCCAACCTGGAAAGAAGTAAAAAGAAAAAAAGAGGGGAAAATAAACAAGAAAACTCTACACACCACTGAAAGTAGTACATGCATGAATATCAGCATCTGCTTTAAGATGTATCTTTGGCTAACTCACTCTCTATTCAGATATCTGTATTCAAGTACTTAAAGGCCGGATGCAATTTTGAATTTGCAATTAGAAAGCTTGACTGAAGAGGACATAATCATACGTGAAGAGTTGTAATCCCGAGCCTGCATGATACAACGAACAGATGGGATTTGTTTGACCTGACAATTTTCTATTGTTTCGGGATTGCAACAAACCTGCAGCTAAACTAGTTGTGCCCTGATGGTTAAGGTTCTGTCAGCACTCTTCTTGTAAACCTCTTTTCCAGTGGATTTACTACTAAAAAAAAAGTTTTTCAGGTGAGGAAACCTGGCATGAAAGACTGCATTTCTCTTTAGAGGTTTTGGAAAAGAAATTCAGCTTGTCTTAATAGAAGGGAACAAAAAAGATTGCTAGTTGGGGATACTTAACTTTCCACTGTTAATCTTACCAGCACTGTGCATATTCTCCGTATTTTAAAAAAACATAGGGAACAATACTTTGTTGATGTAGCTTTATTTCAATTTAGAAAACAAATGTCCCACGCAAGCAACCTTTCTTTTTATGGAGATTTTAAATTTTATATAGCATATGTAATGATTTTTCCTTGGATATACAAATATAGCACCACAAACAGGCCCCGATTATACCCTCTGTTTACACAAATGACAAAAATAGTCCACAAATTACCCAACACATGTTTATTAAAGAAACTCTCTTGTGGTATGCATTTATTTCTCAATTGTACTAATTACAGTTAGAAAGATATTCACCCTAACTAGAAGCTTTTCAAAAGCTGCTATATGGCAGCAACAAAAAGTGTACAGAGTCAAGAGAAAGTTACCTAAGTAGATTGGGAAGTACGGTGAGGCATTAACACTAATTGCAGCATCCCAGGGAATCTGGGATGGCCTAGAGCAGCAGCCTGGCTCCTGGCGGTAAGCTCCCAACTGCAACCACATCAGCAAAACTCGGTATACAACTAAGAGCCAAGAATTCCAAATATAGAGCAAGGACTAAAACATTTATTCTGAGATAAGCCTGCTACTTCATCACATGATCTCTTCATCTAATAGATAAGACAAACCAAATTTAATATAAGGGTGAAGAACCTCTGTCAAAGTCTAGACAGTGCACCATCCTTTGATACATCAAGTTAACTGGAGGTTGTATTCTTTATATTTCACAGAATTTACTGCACATTGGACTTCGAGGCCCTGGAGCGTGTCCAGAGAAGGGCAACGAAACTGGTGAAGGGGCTGGAGCACAGGTCTTATGAGGAGCGGCTGAAGGAACTGGGCTTGTTTAGTCTGGAGAAGAGGAGGCTCAGGGCAGACCTTATTGCGCTCTACAACTACCTGAAAGGAAGCTGTGGTGAGCTGGGGGTTGGCCTCTTCTCGCAGATAACCAGTGACAGGACAAGGGGGAACGGCTGCAAGTTGTGCCAGGGGAGGGTCAGGTTGGAGATTAGAAGAAATTTCTTCTCGGAAAGGGTGGTCGGGCATTGGAACAGGTTGCCCAGGGAGGTGGTGGAGTCACCATCCCTGAGGGTGTTTAAGGAAAGGTTAGACGTGGTACTGAAGGACATGGTTTAGTGGGTAATAGGTGGTGGGGGGATGGTTGGACTGGATGATCCTTGAGGTCTCTTCCAACCTTAATGATTCTGTGATTTGAGGCAGTCAGGAGAGCAGCACGTCTTCTAAATAATTTGGCGAGTCTTTAGATATTTGACAGCAGTACTGAATCAGATCCCATACAAGCCTCATACCAACATATTATCTGAAGTTAGATTCAAAACATTTCAGATTGAAACTCTCTCTACATTGGTGATCTCAAATTTGGCTCTATTTTGTTGTTTCTTTAATATTGCCAGCCTTGCTGACTCATTGGATTAAACAAATTGGCTTTGCTCTTATACCCTTGTATCACCAACAGCAAAGGTCTGAGACTCAACAAGGCACTGTCGCAAATTCACTTTCTTTAAGAAAGACGTGTAAAATAATAGTTTTGTCAATATGGTAACTCACGGACACCTGTGCGGGTCTAGCGCTTTCCATGAGTTCAGAGGTGCGATAGAAAGCTAGTCCACTGTTCTGCACTCAAACACAAGAGGAAAGATTGTGGCACAAGTAATCAAAAGCTCTGGTTAGCTCTTCTACAGCTGTAACACTTGTGTGTGCAAGAGAAGTAAAGCTACTAAAGAGAAATCCTCTATGCAAGTCAGATACAAGCAAACAGAAGGTCTGAAATGTAGGAGTTCAATTTGAATAAAGACAATCCTAAAAAAACAACAGTGTCTAGATCGCCAATTTCAGCTTTGTGACCTAGGTATTGGAACACAGACAGAAGGAGGTTACAACCCTTAAAACTGGTTCAGCAAAGGCTTTGCAAAGCCCTTTCTCCTTCAATGAAACTCCTTCCTAATAGCTTTTTTTTCTTGCACAACTAGATAAAGCTTTGGCCTTTTTCTTTCTAATTTTTTTCTCCTCTATTTCCTTACTGTAAACACACATTTGAGACAAAAGAAGATACATTAGAGAGGGACGACTGAACAGCAATCACTACCTAAGCACTGCTTCATGTGAAAATGATTTTACAGAGTCAGACAGTGCCTGTGGTCTTGAGTAAATAACTGGAGCCATGCCACACCATATAGGAGATTAATGGTCTTTATGAAGTGGAAAGAAACTCAGATGAGGCAGACAGTCCTATCAAAAGAAACATGCATTATTTTTGTGTGCTAGAATCTGTAAATACCTTCCACCTCAAAGGGCATTCAACCTTCACAGTTAGGACATGTGCGTTCAAGACTGTTCAAATGAAACGTCTCACACTGTCTCTCCTCAGCCTTGTTTACCTGCCTGGTGAACCTCCTTCCCATTCAATACCCTTTTGTTGTACAGCATCTGCTCCCTATGCTGAATTAAGTTTAAGCCAGTGATTCTGCTCAGTCAAGCTTGGCTCAGCTTCTCAGAAACAGCTCTTTGTATTGTACCCTTGTGGATTTATAACAACTGTGTCCACACACACTCTTCGTAGCTTAAAATTAAAAAAAAAAATCTCCTATTCATGTCAAGCATTGGCACACAACACAAAATTCTCCCTTTGCTGTCACAATTTTTTTCTTCATTTAACTGACACACACTATCAAATTAAGTTTGCTCAAGAAAAACAGATTGTTTTATTGTAGAGAATAAAATGACAAATTATTCTAAATTTTTTTTTAATCTTTTGTTAACTATAGCAATTCAATCCCATATTAAACAAGCATTGCTTTTGCAGCATATTCCCTTGCAATAAAGAATACTATAATCAGAAGAATGTTCTTCATAACAAATAGAGATAATTTTCAAATTGTCACAGTACTGGACCCCTCAACATCCAGAGGCTTCTGGTGGATGTCCAGTCCTTAGTCATCTAGCCACAGAAATACTCTTTGGAGCCACCAACATTAAGAATTCATTGTACTGATACTATTTAGAAATGCAGTAAGAATTTACATGCCCTGAAAGCTTCTATTCAAAGAGGAGGAAAAAACAGTTGAATTCAAAACTGATGTTTGAATATATGTTATAAATACAACAAAGTAGTGGGAGGCTGACGTGGACCTATCCGTATGTATCTATTTTAAGGACAGTTTGCATATACAGGTCCACATTACTTCAGAGTTAGTGACTGGGAATGCTGTGCAATTTCTTTATATCTTCTACCTCTCCAAGCTTCTCTGAATAGCTGACATTTTGTTTTCAAAAAATCTTACCGCAAGACAGACAGTTTCTCTGTATCTTCAAAAGAAACTATTTTTATATAACAAAGACGGGGGGGTGGGGTGGGATGTCCTTGCTGTGCTTAATGGAGGCTGCCAGTGAGGATTATACACACAAATATGTTCCAAAAGCTTTGGGAGATGAAAGAATTATTGTAAAACTCATTCCTAGGAAATGTAAAACAGCACGTCTCTAAATTATTTTCAATGTTACAAAGAAAAATGAAATAAAGATTTGTTAATTCTCATCACAAAATTTCCCCGAGGTGCCACAACTACCAACTGTTCAAGCAGGCCTTTACTGTCAGGTAGCAGCAGGACTGGGGTGCCAGCCAGGCGCCCAGCGTGACAAGGTAGGCACACGCTGTGTCCTTGCTGACACGAGGCACAACCCCACAGCACCTGAGCAGGTTGAGCAGAGCTGGCCAGAAATAGTAGCGAAAACCAGGCACACTTCAGCAACTGCCACTCAGCTCCGTATCGATGCAGCAAGGGTTCAAGCCAGGAAGTCAAGTCAGTGGTTCAAGATCAAAATCAGTAAGATAAAAGACCCAGCACAGGCAACAGAGCTCAGGCAGGCAACCCCAGACTGAGCTTAAAAACCACCCCCAAGCAAAACCAGGGAGGTCTCCAACATGGCTTCCCAGTACTCTTCTCAGAGCAGCCTGATCCAAGGCTACACAGGGGCACCACATTGCAGCTGGCTTTGAGTACAGGCAGCCAAAGCCTTAGGACAGGAAAACGAGTTGCAGTTCAGTCCTGACATGAATTGACAGCAGATGCATCATAGAATCCACCTTAAGTTGGCAGTACTGAGCCACATCCACCAGAGTGTTGACTATTGTCACATCTACTTCCCTAATTCTTAATTAGCTTTAGCTTCTGGATGATGACAGATTTTTAAATGATTCTACAGCACTACGGACATCAGAGTGACTGATAAGATGCAGATAGCCATGAAGCCACATGCATTGGGGCTCTGGAGATCATGAGAAACTGGTTCTTGCTGCACAATTAAAGATGTTATCAGAATTTTTTTGACAGTTCTTTCTGATCTGACATGGCACATCTAGGAGACACATTCATAATGGAGAATGTATTACATATACACAGAGACCGCTGTAGATATATAGGTTGTATAGGGCCCATTGTTCTCCTGCTGCTATAGCTTTAAACGTGTAACATTAAAATAATTTTTTTCTTTAGTTTGTATTAGTTAACCAGGGGCGTAGCAAAACTTCTTGTTGACACAGGACATCAATTCGGTATCCTCAAACATTAGTCTGCCATGGTAAAGGTGCAAGGAATACGGATGGCAGACCAGCACATTTGTTCTGCCACCAGTGCTCCAGTTAGAAATCAAACACTGTTCTTGATCTATAGTAGATGCTTATTACTGAGTTACAACCTCAGTATCCAGTGTGCAAGGCTATTACTGCTAAACGGTACTAAATCTGCTGTGGCTCAGTGAAGAACTGAAATTGCAGTTACAATTATTCCCTTCCCCTCTGCCTACACTGCAAACCACATAAATCATCCAGGTAGTTTGAGTGCACGCAAGAGGATGTTGAGGTATTTCACACGTTTTCAAGAAGTGAGATATAGGTGTTCTCCCTTGCAGCTGAATTTGTCTGGAGTGGCAATAGAGAGGGAACACTATGCTGTACTCTGCCTTTGGATTTGTGCCCCGAAGAAAATATATCTCTCATTTTTTACAAGCCACAGCCTCATACAACATTTTACACTGGAAGAATTAGTACTTTGCTAAATACATTAAATAGTCACTAACTCAGAGTTATGAAGTGTTCATTTAAAGTAACATTTGTGATCTGCCAAGCTACTTAACAGCATGCAGTAAGAAGTTTTAAGCCATTAACAAGCTTGCCGTTATATATAATAGGGAGGATGGCTTTAAATAAAAATCACGCTCAAGTAGGGGAATGATTAATCATTGCTGTTCTCCCTTTCATTTGTATTCTCAGCAAAAGCTGTCAACCTTGAGTTTTATGTGACTGTACCTGGTATTCTTAAAATTGATTAATTAGCAAGGCCACATTTTATTTGAAACTGCAGAATGAAGATACATTTTCATTCAGTTCCCTAGGGAACTAATTATAAGTTCATACATCACAACAATATCTCCTATATGGCACAAGTAATTATTTAGATACTGTAAATATCCTTCCAAATACTTAAAACAGAACTGCTTCAGCTATTTTAAAGTTTCATTAGAAACTGGTGCTAGCCTTTGCTGGGAAGTTCCAACTATTTTGTGCTCAGGAAAAACAGCAAGTACTCAGCATGATGAAAATATAAACCCTGTAATGGGAATTTATCATATTCACCTCTGAACCAGCACAAAGGAAAAAACAAAGGGAAAGAAAGAGAACATAGCAGTAAAGATTACACAACCCTTAAAAAAAAAACCCTGAACATACATGTTTAACAACCCAATGATGTTGGCTTTCCTCCCTTAGCTCCAATGCAGCGGTCAATTCTTTCTTTTCTCCATCCCCCAGTACTGCACCAAAAGTAAGAGTAGAATACGCAAGAGCACATCTTTTAGAAGAAGAATCATCCTCCTCCCATCTCGCACTAGCCTTGAGGTAGGGGAGAGGAGGCTAACGAGGGGCTCCGATTCAGTCATTGCTGTTCATATTCCAGTAACTTTAGGAGTGGAGTCCTATCATACTAGACATACAAAGACATTTAAAAGACTTTTGTATAGCAGCACTTACAGTCTAAAAAGATTAGACAGCGTGTGGGAGTAAAAAACCATTCATTTGTACCTGGGAAACCGACACACAGAAGGCACCCTCAGTAGTACAAACTTTTTAAGTCTGTAACCGAACTAGAAACTCAACTGCCATAAAACCGCAATTTACCACTAAATATACATGCACAACAAACACTAACATAGCCTTGGAAAGTTGCTGAGTGGCTGCAAAGCACCTGAGTAGTTACACCAAAGCTCAGGCTACTTTTTTTTTTTTTTTGACTCCTGGAGTTCTCAATTTGCTTAGGCTGTGCTCTGATACACAGGATTTGACCCCAAAACGCAAATTTTAGGAAAAAAGAAAAAAGCTATTTGATTGGCCCCAAAGCTCCCTTAAATTGCATGATACTAGTGCACACAAAGCACTAGAATAGCTTCCATAGCAACACACACTCTCTGCTTAGTTATTTCTAGGGCATCTGTCACTGACTCTGTTCCCTGAAAACAGTTGCAGGGAGTGAAGGTTGCTTGCAGACTTGTAAACAGCCACCTACGTTATTTTAGAGGTGCATCTGTATTATTGTCAGAGTGTACCTTGCGAGGGCAGGCAGCAGAAAACTGCCGTTCCAAATTGATTACAATACAGATTTATATTCCTCAGCATCTCCCAAACAAAGACTTCAGTGCAGACTACAAATACACTACAAAACACCCTGCAAGAGCCCAATATTCTAGATTGAACTTTCTGAAGTCAGAAAGCTTAATTATACAAGACTCTGTTGGTTAGAATTACATACCAGATATTTCCACGCCTAAGCAGAAGACAAGCCTCTCCACACAGGAAAACATTCTTAAATATTTCTAAAATCTTTCCCCAATCCTCTTTTTCTGAGGGCATATCAAATACTTCTAATTTACCTCACCTTCACAATATAACAAATTAACACTACACATACCAAACATACATACCAAATCATAAAACCCCATGCCATTATAAGGTTTTAGTTAAAATTATTGTATTTAGTCTTTAAAGGTTCCCTTGTATTAGTCTACAAGGCATACAATATCAGTAGCTCTCTTGATTTTCATCACCTTGGGAACACCACTACATGCAGAAAAACAAATATCAGGAAAATAAATACTGATTTATTTGTAATACAATAAATGTTTAATTCTGAATCTTCTATTTGATATTCTTCAGGAATTTTTCAATAACACAGGAAAAACCCTTCATTCTTTTAATTCTATGTCTGAGTAGTAGCAACTGTGACCATGATTTTGAAGATGAGCACAGACAAGCAAATGAGGTCTGACGAGCACATACCACTTCCCTCAAGAATAAAACCACAGGACTTCTGAAAAAAGATGGACCACACTTGTGTGGAATGTAATTTTAATGTTAAATGCTGCATCTAGTAGGAAAAGATGACTTTTAAAAAAAAAATAATCGGAAATGTAGATAGAGGAGAAGACTTGTTACTAGCATTCTAAATAAGAGCTCTAGGACATGTCAGCAGCCACTGAAATCAATAAGAATTAACACTATTCAGTTCACTGGGAGAAAAAGAAACGAGTAACTGCTGTTCCCTTGCCAGTTAATATTTTGCTAAAACAGACAGACTGAGAAGTTATATCATAAATTGTTTGGTCTGGGTTTTAGTAAACAACACTGAAGGAGTCACCAAGTATACACATCAAGGGCACAGTCAGTAGTTTAAATGTTTTTGTCTTTTGAGTATTTTGTAGTCCACTGCCATATTCACTGAACAATGAGTCACTGGAGAAGAAACAAAATGTTCTGCATCAGAGATAACAAACATATTAACAAAAAAAGAAGAAAAAATATTTAATCTGAAAAAGAAGAAAACTTTTTTTTATTACCTACTCCTTGTCTAAAACAGCCAGTGTGTGCTGACCTTCAGGGCATGCAGCAAACTCTGTAGTTGTAATGGCATTTGGAAAGAACCAGAATTTGATGCGGCTTGCAGACAGCAAAACTTCAGAGGACTTTTTACCAGTGTTTACTATCACAAAGAGTTTAATTGCTTTGCTCTTGCTTATGTCAGGGCTGCTTATGGTCTTGGATGTAGCTTTCAGCAAAAGGGAGAACACCTACACAGTTAAAGTGCGGGAGACCTGGTATGAGGACCAAAGGGAAGTATCAGGGAGACACACACTTTTAAAATAGGTCAGAAATGTCTCATTGTGTGTACATGCTAGGAGTCTACTGAAAGCGCAGAGTCCCTGAGTTAACGCTCCTTTGCTGTCAACAGAAGCTAATGAATCCAGCAACAAAATGCAAGTGTCTCATCTCATTCTGATTGCCAGCCAGCAAAGGAAACAATCGCAAAGGAAAAATCCCTGTTTTGTTAGCTGCAGATCCAAAGGTTTTTTGCAATTATCTGTCCTCATAGGTGGTGTAAATGAAAATATCTACTGAACCAAGTCTGAGTGGTTGGGGAGCTCCCAATGTAAGCATCACTCAGCCTACCAAGCATTGATAAAATTGAGGTAGAAACTTTCTGATAAGGTCATTTGAATGTTTTGAGATGCATATTAGCAGCACTGCACAAATTCAGCCTAGGTTGCTACTTGGCATCTGTGCCAAGCAGCCCTTCATTTACTCTCAGAAACGTGCACCATGCAGAGCCATTGAAGTGGCTGCAAGCAGAGGAAAGCTGTGCCTGTCAAGGTCACCACAGTGACTCAGTGCATCTGAGTGCATCTGCACCGTCATCTTCTGAGAGTCCTATAAAACCTGCACCTTCTGGCTTAGTCTGAACCCTTAACTGGAATCACAAAGACTTATTGCTATTATCTACCCTGTTTTGTAAGTACAGTCAAGCAATATTACACACCCAGTTCTAAAATTACAGCAATCATCCAGAGTAAGTTAGAGAAGCTAGCACAGAGCTCTAACAAGTAGAAGAAAATCATGACAGTCTATCTTTCAACCATAACACGTGTCCAGCTTGTTTTCTAAGCTTAAAAGCAAGCCACATCAGACAGTAAAGAAAAAGGGCCAGCAACCCATCGCAGATAGTGGTGATTGTCCCACTTTACACTGCACTGGTGCGGCCTCACCTTGAGTACTGGGTGCAGTTTTGGGCGCCACAGTACAAGAAAGACATAAAGTTATTGGAGAGTGTTCAAAGAAGGGAAACTAAGATGGTGAAGGGTCTAGATGGGAAGGCGTGTGAGGGGAGGCTGAAGGCCCTTGGTTTGTTCAGTCTAGAGAAGAGAAGACTGAGGGGTGACCTCATCACGGCCTATGGCGTCCTCACGAAGGGGGAGCAAAGGGACCGGTGCTGATCTCCTCCCTCTGTTGACCAGCAACAGAACCCGCGGGAATGGCATGAACCTGTGTCGGGGAGGGTTAGAGTGTAGATCAGGAAAAGGTTCTTTACCCAGAGGGTGGTGGGGCCCTGGAACAGGCTCCCCAGGGAGGTGGTCACCATGCCGAGCTTGGCTGAGTTCAAGCAGCATCTGGCCAACACTCTCTGTCATCTGCTCTGATGGAGCTGGTCCTGTGCAGGGCCAGGAGTTGGACTTGATGATCCTTACGGGTCCCTTCCAACTCAGGATATTCTATGATTCTATGATATGGAATGCTAAATCAGTATCTGTTATCTATAGCAACTCACTAACTGTTGTTAGGAAGAAAGGTCTGTCTTACTTCTCCTTCACCAGAAATAAATTCTGTTGTTCTCTGTGCCCGTTCCTGTGACCAAGCAGTGAGTCAGTCCAAAGGACTGAATCAGCAGAATACCAGTCAATTGGGGCTGGGTTTCTGTTAGTGTAGTTCTTTGCCCAGGCACACTGCGAGGTCAGAGGAGCACTGGAGACTATCCAGGCAAAAGGGCAGGAGCCTATAGTGGGGCAGCAGGCATTATATCAGCTTTGCCCTAACATTACACGTATCCACAGCAGGATTCAAGAGCAAGTGCCTTATACCAAAAAGTAGTAAGATAGTACCAGACAGCAGATCAGAAGCACTCTGCCTCTGTGGGAGGAAGAGATGTGGCTCTTCCAAATGCCTACCAGTGGCTTTAGTATTGAAATGTTGTTTTTCTTTCAAAACTCAGTACATAATTCTTAAGTTTATGCTAGAGATAGCAACCATAACAAATCCACATCAACGCCTAATGGGAATGCTTAATGAAAGTACCATTTTCATTAACTGAAAGTCAATCTGTGCTCTTTCTAGCTTGGTTATCACTGATATGTGTCTCTAAAGAGAGACATATTGTGAATTCACTCATAATTCAATACAAGGATTCCAGACCAGGAAATTCTCCATATAGTCTCTATATGTTTCTTCTTAAATCTCATTCAAGCTCTAAAATAAACTTTTGCATGCACAAGCCTCACATTGGCTCTCAGGGCAGAACTAGGTTTAACTCATAACTAATGGTTTCATTGCTATCATGAAAGCCAGAACAGAATCCCTTCCTTTCACACTTCCGGGTTTTTGGCAGAAATAGCAGGAAAAAACATAGGGGGAAAATTATACAATAGCTGAATCCCTAGTGGAAAATAAGCTTTCATATTGTAACAATGTTTTATGGCAGTGAATTTAAATTTGGCGATGTTTCTGGCAGATGAATATTCTGTTTCTGCAACTATGAGTGTTCTAAACTCTACTATGAATATCCACTTAAATTTTTAAAATCTCAATGAGGAAGGTGAATCAAATTCAACTTATTTTCATGCTGCATTAGTTAGCTTTCATTCACTCAGAAAGCAGAGATAACAGCATATACCTTTACTGGCACACAATTTACTAGCAAATAATTTATCTAATTTTTGCATCAATAACACAACAACTGCAACTAAAACCGGACCTTACACATAAGGAGATAGCAAAACACATCATGTATGTAAGTGGACAGGGTAAAGGGCAAGAGTGGAAAAATATTTTCTCCAGTTACACACAGTGAACCAGGTCACAGAAAGATTGAAACATTCTAATTCTCACTGAACTGACTGAAACTTCCTTCAGTTGTCTCCGTATGATGCCAAGAAGAGAGCTCCTATAAAAAAAAATTGCAAGCATCTTCAAAAAAAATCCAGTGAAGAATTACATCATCTATTCACAGTCAATTAAGAAGCAAGGGGGAAAACAAAAAAACACACCCAAAACAGACAAATTAGTTGAAATCATTCTCTGCTCTAAGGAAATGTTTCAAAGTTACCAAAACCTAAGTGTTTTCAATATCTTATTTTTAATGCACTTGCAACATAGTAATTTTAAGAACCAGAAAAAAAAAGCTTTACATTATTAATTTTTTTTAGTATAATTAAAATAAATCAAGTTATTTCATTAAATAATGCGGCTATTGGAACCCTAAAATTTCTATTCTGCAGCTACACAACAGGTGCCAGAATCAAAAAGTAGGCCAGCAGCACTAGATTCAGAATGGTACTTTTCATTTAGAACTGATTAATCAATATAATTTTATTTAAGCTACCAAGAACTCCTACACACGTATAGGTAGGGTGTGGTCTATACACATGAATTTAATACATATCTGGTGGTTAATGGGTGTTTTAATACTGTTTTGATGTAAAATAAATGTTAACAAAAATACAAGAATATACTCCCAACAAATCAGCTACTTATACTGTCATTAATGATCTAAAGCTACTTAATCCTCTGTTACTGCCATATTCTTTCAGGTATGTTAAAGTACCTGAAATTCCTATTTCGGCAATCTGAGTGGATTCAGCTAGCTAAAATACATTCAGGGCATTCTATTTTTCAGCAAATATATGTTCGATTAAATACTTTAGGATGATGGACAAACTCTCAGGGATGATGGAGACGTAAGGTGATGAATATATTCTCTAGTGAATTGCTATATAACAATTAAGCCTGGTCACATTTAAGCATTTATTGAAGGCTCACCAGTATACTGGACATTGTCCTCATGAGATGCGAAAACATTGTTCCAGCATCAAGCAAGGTGCTTTCATATAATGAAAAATCTTTTTAATAAAGTCATCCACAACACCTTTATGCAGTTACCAGTCATAGAATCCCTAAGATTGGAAAGGATCTCCGAGATCATCCAAGTCTAACCGTCAACCTAACACCACCATGCCTACTAGATCGTGTCCTGGAGTGCCACGTCTACATGTTTTTTGAATGTCTCCAGGGACGGTGATTCAACCACCTCTCTGGGCAGTCTGTTTGAACACCTCACTACTCTTCCTGTGAAGTTTTTCCTAATATCCAACCTAAACCTCCCCTGACAAAACTTGAGGCCATTCCCTCTTGTCCTGTCGCTTGTTACTTGGGAGAAGAGACCAACACCCACATCACTACAATCTCCTGTCAGGAAGTTGTAGAGAGCGATCAGGTCTCCCCTCAGCCTCCTCTTCTCCAGACTGAGCCCCCCCAGTTCCCTCAGCCACTCCTCATGAGATTTGTTTTACAGTCCCTTCACCAGTTTTGTTGCCCTCCTCTGGACACGCTCCAACAGCTCAATGTCCTTCTTGTATTGAGGGGTCCAAAACTGGACACAGTACTCAAGGTGTGGCCTCATCAGAGCCAAGTACAGGGGGACAATCACTTCCCTACTCCTGCTGGCCACACCACTCCTGATGCAGGCCAGGATGCCATTGGCTTTCTTGGCCACCTGGGCACACTGCTGGCAAAGTCCAAAGGCAAGATAAAGTGTAAGAACAATAAATAAATATTTTTTTAAAAACATAAGTGTTGCAAAAACAATGCTGGCACCCATTTATTTCTGTTGAAAGTAAGAAACAGAAAAACACATCTACAAGACTGTAGACTTAAGTCCTGGGGCAAACTCGTACTGACAGATGCAAATAGGAAGCATTTTTAAACTGCTGCTCAATTACAGGGACGATGATTGCTTAGTAGCATTCTTCATAATCAATTGCAAAGGGATTAAAACCATCAAGGAACAAGAACAGGAAGAGATAAACACACTGCCCCAAATGATAAAACACTTCAAACTGTACTGTTGTATTTGTGTTTCAGTAACTTTTTTAACACACTTCTATTTGGAGACGTCACACAGAGGAACAGTCTTGAACTAATGACAACATTTAGAGGACACAAAACCAAAGAAAGAGCAAGATAAATCAATTCAAGATTCAGGTCATCAGTACAAAATGGAAGCAGCAGTCACCAATAGCCACAAAATTGTCAGGCAAACAGCGAACTGTGAAAGGACAGCCTTAAACAGTCAAAAAAATTCTGTATTACCAAATTGTAAAGATGAAAGGGTTTTTTTCCTCCAGTTAACTTGAACTGAGACAGATGAAGGAGAATGACTGGAACTAAAAACAAAGAAGGGACAGGGTTCAGAGACAATGTTATTCAAGTTGCCACAGATCAGCTGAATAACAATATTGCTGGAACAAGAAACAGACATCCCAAATGACAGGAAAATTAGATTTAGAAACAAGAACACTGAAAGAAGCAGGATAAGAAAGCAGCATAAGGACAATAGACATTTTCATGATGTTTTCTCCAAGACTAGGTGCATTTAGTATTTTGAGAAATGAAAACTTCAACAAAACGTCAATTAGATCCTTCTAGTAAAGCTGTACAGAAATAATCAACGTTTCTCAGTAACCAATTAGAAATATCTAAAAGGACCTTGATATTCATAAAGTCTTCCATACCCTAAGTAAACGCCTGGTTTTTATATTTTTTGATATTCAGACACTCTATAGTCTCCACAAGCAATGTTTGTTTCTCCAGCTCAAAAATCCAGCTGTAAAATAGTTCTATATCTATCAGTCAGGAAGAAGAACAAATGCAGCTTTGCTATGCCTTTTTGAAGAATGGGTGAACTTAATGACCTTGCTATGCGAAAATAATTTGGCAGATATATCATGTAATTTATAATATCCCCCATCTTCAAAATAAAGTTTAAATCCTTCCAAATACACACCTAATCATGGGCTAACATTTTACAGCAGAGTCTAAGGTGTTAAACTGTCACTTCTCAATTGACACTGCGGATACTATCAGCAGTGCCACAGAAGAGCAGCCACATCGCTACAATGCCCCACTGTTCATGCTGTAAGTTCCTGTGCTTCTGGCATTTCCCCTACTGTTTCAGCGGCAGTTCAACAGACAATGGAATACTTCTACATGCCACAAGAGCAGATAGAGCCTTCCAGCAAATTAAAGAACAATTCATACAACATTTTAAAATCTTCAGATTATCAATATGCCTAAACTTATTTTACAAAGGAAATATTTAGAGTAGGGAAGAAAGAAACCTAAAAGGAGTCTCACATTGTGCCCTCACTTTGCAGGGTATAGGATGTGAATTCCTATCATTTTTAAATATCCACAGCAAAAGAATTCTTTAGACCAAGTGGCAGAAGATTAAAAAGTCATCCTGAAAGAAGACTTCAACACTGATCTGAAAAAAAAAAAAAAAGAACCAGCTTCTTAACATGCACTCTGGTTTAACATCTCACTTCTGCAACGTTCTACTTCACTGCTACTCAGTGATAGAAATGAGTCAAAAAGACTCTTTGGCATCTGCATCCTGGGGTTTTTTTGTGTATCGTAAGAATAAACAACAGAGCTGATCATTAAAAATGTTATAATTAAGTCCTGCAGTCACCAGATGTGCAGCTGAAGAGACAAGTGGGATCAATTCTGAAAATTACATCATGGGTAAAGAGAAAGAAAAACTGGTGAATAAACACAGGAAGCCATTAGAAAAAAGAAAGTATAACCTCCTCTGCTCGACTTGACAGGTCAGGGAAGGGAAGAAAAGAAGCAGTACCATGTTGTTTGAAAAATCTCATTTCCTGTTATGCCCTGTGAACGCATAATTGCAGGTTTAATACAGGCTGTGATTTAACTCATTGCAAAGAATCAGTTTTCTATTTACACCTCCCCCTGATTAAAAAAATACATAATAGTTGGAAATGTGTAGAATCAAAATAATTGATCCTGGCTGGTGATGCTTATAAGTTTGACAATAACGACCTGAAGCAAGCAACCATCAGATGTAATTGCTGCTCAATGATGCTTAAAAACTCCCAATAAAACAATGAGATGAGGGGTGACATAAAGTATATAATGGTTTCAACATTCATAATTTGTAGAACTTGTTTGAATATGATTAGAGAAAAGGACTTCAGCATGAGGCCAACAGATATAAAAATGCAATTCACATTTGGTCATGAAAATCCCTCAGGCTGAAGGAAACAAGGGGAGAAGCATTGCTCTGTAACAAGGACATGAAAGTCTACCATAGCTGCTCAGCTCTGGCCTGCATGCCCACTCACAATGCCTCTCTAGCGGTTGTGAAGCACTACTGGCTCAAGCCTCTCTCCAGCTGTACTCCCATCTAGCTGCCAGTGGAGCGCTCTACCTCCTCTCCCTCACCCTTAATAGCACAGACTATTGTAACCAGACCATTCTACCCCCTACTCTGAGTTGCTGGCCAACTTAAAATGGATTCTCTGCATACTCCCAGAGATAACTAGCTACATAAATTAAGACAAATAAATTCTCCTCTGCTTCCACGTGGTAATTATATGCATTTTATAACATCAGCCTTTTAACAGCCACAGGTTTGAGGGGAGGTTTGTTGGGTTTTTTTGGTGGGGAAACAGGACTTTTACCATTACAGTTCAAAATGAAAACTGTTCTAGGATACAAGCTAAAATCCAAATCCTCTATAATCCATTTCTGTAAGTGTTTGGAGTTTTGAATCAAAAGACACATCAAAATTAAAAACATTTAAATGTTTGAAACACTTGAAAAAATCTACATAGTCTAATCATCACCGTTTACTGTGCCACCCTCTCACATTAAGCAAATACCTACAAACACCCTTGGCAGTATGTATTTGGGGATGCAATATAAGAGGCTGATTCATCAGAACGAGTACCACTGATCAGAAGCAGCATTACCCATCCTAAGACACTGTGAATTGCCTACAAAAGAGCAAGTGCTTTTATCCAGACAGAGAGCTCCAAACCTCCACGTGACACGACTGCCTCCTGCAAGTCTTTCAGTTAACTATACTTACTGCTGAAAACGAGGGAGGAGCTCCAAAGGGTAGGAAGACTCCATGCAGACCTGAAAGTCATGAAAGCATTCCACGTTGATTAGAGTGGGACAAAGGATCAAGTCAGAGCAGACCTAACTGATACATGCTATGTTTTGGAACCTACCTTTAACAGCTACATTGTAGAGCAGAAGGAAATACCACACAGAACCATTCAAGGATGGGGAAATGAACAGCACCCATTTTTCCACTAAGTGTCACCAGGAAGATGTTATTCTGACTAAATGTAGATCTTTCAAAGTTAAAAAGAGAAATTATAAGCAAAACAGGCTGAATTTTGGGTGGGGTTTTTTTTTGTTAGGCATTTTTCGGTTTGGGTTAGGGTTTGGTTTTTTTTTTTTTGGTAAGGAAGGTGAAGAAAAGGCTCCAATCCAGGAGCCACATTTTCTTTGGCAAAGACTTCATTTGTCATTTATCTTATTCCGGACTCATTGAAGTGTAGAGGCTGCTGTGAACTACAGCCAAATAGATCAGAGTCGAAACAGAACAAAGGAAAAACTGCGAGCTGTCCAACAGATGGAGTGATTAACCACACTAGGGGAATCCAGTAAAAGCAAGTGGAATAACTAGCAGGGAGCATGGCTTTCAAGGGCATTTAAAAGGAAACCTGACTTTTTTGGCCTTCTCTGTATTTCTAAATTGGTACTTTGTTGTAGTTCCTTTCTCTTTCTTCTGACCTCTTTTTATTTTTGTTATATCAAATTCTTGCCTTACTGCTGCAAACTTGAAAAAAGTGCTTATTTCTGTGCTACAAAAAAATGGAAAATCCCCTAGGTTTCTGGGCAATGGTTGAAAATTATATGAAATATTTTAATAATAAGCCCTAAAACTTGAACTAGATCCCATATTGCTGTCAGTCAAGACCTTGATTTGTCTGACCATCTGTTTATCTTCCTTGTCTTACCATCACACATCTATCAATCAAAAACTATGATCTTTTGAGGTACTCTGTCTGCAGCTCCTGCTAATTTCAGCCTAGATTTATGGAGATTAAACGCTTTGGACATCAGATAAGAGTGTGGCCTAAAATTGATAGCTGAGCAAACATGAAGATTCACAAAGACAGTATTTCATACACATACTCTGGCAATGGAGGGGCATGTGTTTAGGATTATTACATTTACAAAAAAATTACTATATAAACAATTGCCTATAGTACAGTTCATCATGTATCTCAAAATTTCCCAACCAAGCAGAAAAATATTCAAAGAAGTAAAAAATTTCCCAAATACAAACAGTCACGTTCTTGAACGTTAATCAAAAGTTTAGCCTGATTTTAAAAGCTTCAGAAACTTCTGCAGAGGAGTATTCCATAGCAACACTTACGTTGCCCAATTTTTCAGCAGACTATCTGAACACAATTTTGAAGTCAGCCCATCAAAACAGACACTGCACTGGGAAGTACAATGCTTGAATTCTATTCTAAGTCTAAGCAGGACCTCACGTAAATCATTAACCTCTTCCCTTTCACGGTCATCATCTGTTTTGTCTACTATAATTGTAGTCATCACATGTTTCTGCAATGAAAATGGAGCTTCCAAAATGGCTAGAGACTGTATTTTCTAGTTTGACATTAACTGCAGAAGTAAAACAGGCATCAAGCATCGACACAAAAGCAAAAATCAGTAGCTGGCTGGCCATCAAAAAGGAATCTAAGGGTATGCAAAGTATATGGACTTTGTCGCAAGATTTGAAGACATAATTCTTTCTTAACAGATGAATGTACACAACAGAATAATCTTGTCTCTCATGGCATTCACATGCTGTGCAATTCAAAAGTTTCCAAGTTTTCTATAGGATAGTCTGGCTTTGTTATGTCAGTTTTACTGAAAGAGATGGAAGTTGTAGTCTGGTATAGAAGGGATGCCTACTGAAGAGGAAATGTGCTTGATTAAAAAAAAATTAAAAAAAAAAAATCAGACTTACATGAGCTTTATATATGATCTAATTAGCTGTCAAAGCAACAACCAAAAGAAACATCAAGACAGAACTGAGATCTTGACATTGAAATTGTGAGAAAAGACAACGGTTCACTAGGAGTAAGAACAGGTTTTGTCAGCATCTGGTTCTCCTTCTAAAAGTAGCCCAGATATCTAGCAAGAAGGTAATGCCACACATACCATCCAAATACATAAAGGAAATTCCAGTGTTAGCAGATCATATATGAGAAATTGTCTCAGATGCAAAATCATCACATGAAAGGAATAGTGATCTTTGTACTAAAAAAGTCAAAGCCTTTTAATTTGAGAAAGAACCCTCCAAATAATGGTATAAATGGCAGCATGTTGGCAGATATTATAAGGTTCTTTTCCTACTGTATGTAAAATTTGTCATCCTTCTGCCTGGGAAGAACCAATCAGAACAGCCCACAGAGCCTTTCATAAGCTTTTGGTGCTCACCACCAACTTCTGAGGTTACCCAGACACAAGTACTAGTCTTCCAGATAGCAGAGGCTTAAATGTGCCCATTGTGACATATTGTAACTATTGGCTTACCTAACAAACACACCTGTATTTTGCATCGCACAAGGGAACGTAAACACATCGGTTGTGTGAAACAGGCACGTCAGCTTGCATGGTAACAGGGAACAGACTTTAAGTGACCTAACTGTCCAAGGCAAGAGCTGGATATCACCGGTGTATCCACAACACAGTAGCAGAAAGGTAAAAATACTTGCAACCTTAGATCACACCAAATGACAGAACTGAGTTTTCTGTGAAATTACATTCATTAAAGTGAACTACAATAACAGGGAAAGTTAAAGAAAGTTGTAAAGAGCAAGAGCTGGCGACAGCCTGTCTTTTTGAATATGCATCCCTCCTCCTACAAACTGGCAAGTGAACTCTTCTCCCAGTACGGTGTACCACGTCATGTTTTTCACTGCGGTACTTTCCTGGAATAGCTCAGTACACAGTAAGATATGGGGTACTGGCAAAGGAAGAGAGGAAAGAGGTCGCATTCACAGGAATTCCAAAGTATCTTGAATTCTGTTTAAAATACTGTCAGTCTATATTCCTGGAACTGGTCCTGCCGATGGGTAGCACACAATCCACTTCTTATTTTTTAAACAACCCCTCTTTACCATGGTGTAAAATACTCCCCCTTATCACAGCAGACAGTACAAGAATTTTGTCCTTTCATATGGTGTTAGCAGGGGAACAAATGTAAGGAGTTGATCTAGCTTCCTGACGTAAGGTTTCCCCATTACTTGGTCAGATCACTACTGAATCCTAATTCCTTACTATACTTTAAGATATTGTATAACATTTAATTACACATGACATAGGCAGTCATTGCAAATATGTATTACCAACTTCCTCTTTTTTTATGAAAATGTGGGGGTTTTTCCAATGAGAAGAATACATTATCATGACTGAAAAAATAATGTAATCTGAGCAATTTAGATCTAAATATACAATACTTAATAAACAGTGTCATGGCTATCTGCAACTCAGGCATTGTATCAACTCAAATTCTGTTTTTCATACAATAATAGTTTCTGAAAAGGAAACTGTACAGAGAGAAGGCGGCTCCCTTGAGGATTTTCTTATTTTTCAAAAAAGCTAATATCTTTCTTTCAGGAGAATTTGAACAACAAAAGGTTGTTTAAAAGAAATTTTAAAGTTAAGTTGACATGAGTGTCTTGGAAATTGATATGTTATCCACTGTGCATAACATACCAAGGAAGTTCAATTAGTGCAAAATGCCAGCAAACTCATCTCATAACTACTTCTATTTCAAGCCTATATTCTTCTTACATATATTTTACCGATTCTGGTTAAAATTAACAATGTGCTGAAGAATCCCAGTGTGCAGTAAACATGTTGCAAAACAGTAAAACTAACAACAGCTGCCTGGACAGCTAAGCGAGGACTGAGGCTATGTGGACAAGAGCACCCTTCACAGGCTTCTTTCTAGAAGGAGATAGAACTTTACATCAAATGAAGCAGGTGCTTCCATTATCTAGCTCAGATTGATTTAATAGGGAACATTTTGGGACAATCAGTTGGCTAAAACAGAAAGAACTTCAAGTTCCTCCAACTCCCTTGCAGCGGGAAAAGCCAAGCACAGAAACTAAAGAAAAAGGAACAAAACTAGCAAAGAGGCTTAACAGAACATCAAAGGAGATAAAGACCCAATGCTTTTGAAGGAACAGTAAGAAAGGAAAAAGGAAGATCAGAGAAGCACACACCAGACACACTGAAAAGAAGCTCATCTGGAGCAGTCTGATCAGTCTCCACCCAAAAGAACTGTATTTCCAACAACTTCATTATTTGAAGCCTTGTCTTCCATTATGTATGTCATCACACCAGTGTTATTAATGTATCCCCGTTCCAATGCTGAAAATACATTGAAAGCATTCTTATAAAAAAAAAGTCAGTCAATAG
The DNA here is from genome assembly GCA_013399095.1 of Psophia crepitans. Taxonomy (NCBI): domain Eukaryota; kingdom Metazoa; phylum Chordata; class Aves; order Gruiformes; family Psophiidae; genus Psophia; species Psophia crepitans. The sequence continues at coordinate 59,988 of VWZZ01001647.1, read as the reverse complement.
GCAGGTTAAAAAAAAAAAAGTTAGCTTATTCTAAAACAAGTTGTCAAGGATAAATACAGAATATAGATTCTAGAAGATGTGACAGAACATTTGGGTAATGGATTAGTTTCAGCAAGAAAAAGAGTCTTAAGTGAATTACACAAAATGTGGAATAGCCAATACATAAGCATGCACATACACATGCCTTAGAATACATACACTAAGAATAAATATAATGGGCAAAGAGAACACGTGATGTTAAATCACCTTTTGCCAATAGCAGGATAATGTGAAGATGGTGACAACCTACAAGAGGGTCTTCTCTTAGCAAATGTAACAGAAAGAATAGGCCCAGAGAGATGAAAAAGCAAATGGTCAAAACTCTGTGCTATGACTTTGAAGGAATACTTTCTATCATTTATTTACAGAGCGATTTTCCACAGGTGCCTGAGGTAACCTTCCCTAGATAGTTAATGCAACTCTATAGATAAGTAACTTTGAGACACCTAGGAGAAAGAATTATTTCAGCCATCTTATGCAAATGGGGTGCAAGAATGCTCAGTAGTAGTTTCATTCAATAAAGTCGCAGCCTAAAACAACAGGAAATGGTACCTACATTGTAACAATCAAAAATTGAGTACTTCACAATAGTTTATTTGACTAAAGCAGAGAGGACACATTTCCTGATCTGTTCTCCTGCCTTTCTCTTATATTTAATAAGCAAGCAAGATTAGTACATTACAGCAACCCAAGAGTTGTTTGGAGGAGCTGGGGGTTTTTTGTTGTGGTAGGGATTTATTCATTCTTTTGGGTTGTGGGTTTTTTTCCCCCCAAACCCATTACAAATATAAACATTTTATGAGTTTTCAAATTATCTGCACACTAATGTTACCAAATACTGAAGACAAAAGGAGTTTTCAAACCAAACCACAGGATGATTAATCCCAAAGTACAAACACATTAATGTATATTTCAGTTCTTACGCAAATTCATCTTTTGTTCTAAACATTTTTTAATGCAGCTACTACACTACAATGCTTCAACAACAAGGTATTCTAATGCAGAAGGGTTGAAAATCTTGTCAATTAGTTTAGCTCTTCCATCAGCTTCTGTTTTGATAATCTGCAGAGACCCAAGTGAGTTCTAAATCATAGTAAGGAATGAGTAAGTTTAGAAACAACTAATCATGCACTCCTGTAAAGAGAGGAACCTAAAACCAGTCAAAGTATTCAGAAGACAGACTTTCAAAACTAAAGGTTACCTGGATATGAAAGCAGATAGCTTAACATTCACTCAGCTAAAACATAAGAGACTAAACCAAAACTAACTCTGTGTCCTGGTTTAGCTTAGTAGGCATGTAAAACTACACAACTCTGCTCACTTAAAGACATAGAGATTCATATTATTATTCTCTTACTTCATTTCCACCTCTTATTAGAAGAAGAGTGTTCAATATTAATTTCTATATGTTGCTCTTTCCTCTTTAAGTGTAGTTAACTCCACAAAGAGTCTGTCACCTAGTCCTGCATGGGATCAGCCATACCTAACAGGTAACTACCTCAACCTTTCCCGACAGATTTCTAGCCCTGTTGCCAGAGGACATGGAAGGAGTTCATTGTCTTCTTCACAGAAATATTATGCACAGTATTTTACCAAAGGACATTCCTGTTTACTTATTTAAGTACCACTGGATGCTGCAAACCAGCTTGTAACATTGCCCTGCTCCTATTTCATCTCCTACTTGGTAGGTCATCCTTCTTCCTTCAGCTTACTCTTGCCTCTTCTATTGCTTTCTTAGTGTTCAGTGTTTTTGTCTTTTGTGCTGGAGGTGGAGAGAAAGTGCTATGTAGCTGGAGTAACCAAGAAAAGACATCTGCCAACAACAGGCAAACAACAACATGCACAATACCTGACTATACAAGTTATTCAAATCAGTTTGAATAACATAACCAATTTCACTGATACTGACCAAGCAAACCTATTCCAATACTGATATCCAGAACAACTTTTTAAATTTGTGCAGCTATCTGCTCTTCTTACAGGTTCACTCATAAAACTATTAAATGTTCTCAAAACTCTATATACGCTCAGATTCAGGAAAAAACTCCCACACTAACAGCATGCTTACATACCTACAGACACAGACTGCCAGGCATGAGCTCTAACTGTTCTCCAGATGACTCAGGCCAAGTCCCTTCAAACCAGAAAGCATACTACAACCTTAACACAGCACAGAGACCATCAGGGAGCAGCGTAAGCAGGCCTGTTCCACTAGGGGATATGTCAGCAGGTAAGGGTGACCACAGCCCACACCAGGGAAGCAGCTTCCTCAACAAGGATGCAGCCCACACCAGTACCCAAGCAGGACAGGGCTGGCCAGAGCTTCAATGGAGGTCCAGGTCAGGGAGCAGAGCAGGTGGTGCAAGTCCCAGGTGAGGCAGATAAGGGCAATTAAGGGCCACCATTGCGGGTGGTTCTGACCTACACCCGCTGTTTAGGCTAAAGCAGGCTTGCATATGGCCAAGTCACAGTGTAGAGTCATAGAATTCTTTATGTTGGAAAAGACTTCTAAGATCCTCAAGTCCAACTGTTAACCTGGATGCATAACTCTATACCAGTTTGTGGCAAGTACCCATTTTATTAAATAGAGGAGGTATCCATTGTTCTCTGAATGTTTCGCATTTTGACTTGTGAAACACTCAGACTAATTTAAAAAAGATTTCTTTGTAGCACACTGTGATCTCTCTCTACTCCTTAAAAGGATCCTAAATGTGGTTATTAACAAAAGTGACTGAGCTGTAGACATTATAGTTTTTAAAGGAAAAATAATGCTAGAATTTCAACTTAAACTTACTCATTACAGGATCTCCTCATACATCGGAGAGTATACTTTATCACTCACCATTACAGGCTACGAAGAATTTGGTACCTAAGCTTATAAATCTGACATAATAATTCCAGGAAATAAACAGATTTTACAAGCTATAATCTAACCATCTCAGAATAATTCACCCTCAGCAGTAAACTCTGCTTTCATAGAAGTGAGGAAGAAATCTTAAGAAACATACATGCATACTTTTATTTGGGCATATCTGCAAACATTAGTATGTATATATGTGCATATGTAACATTTTGGCTTGTTTACATGTGCAGACATATGGACAAAGACCTTTATCTATTAGAAAACTAGGTGGTGTTAATTGTGCAAATCAGTGTGTGCATCTTATTTTACATATTCTTGGACTGCATCTTTTACAAGTTTATATACCAAGGCCATAGCAAATTTCAGCATCAAGTCATGCAAGCAGCGCTACACTATATTCACGCAATACGGAACGAGTTCCTTAGTATAAACTGTTTGGTTTTCAGTTCATACATTGATCCAACAAAGGGCTCCTATAAAAACTGTCTTATCATACCCAGTTAAAAAATTCAGCAACTTGAATCATGTTTGTAAGATTAGAGTTGAAATAATACACTGAATATTGCATCTGTCTGAGAAAAAAATCAGGAAGAATACAAGCACATCACCACCATTTAAAGGAGAAGGAGAAAATTAATTAAACACATACTTACTGTTTCTATGTGGAAGGACAGGAACATAGAGAAATTTAAAATACTTATACCGTACATACAAACATACAAATAGGAATTTTAGATTCATGTCTTTCAGATTTATATTTAGGGTTTTTTCAACTTTTTTCCTTTGGAAGGATTAGCAAAGGGAGACAAGACAAACTACAAAACTTTAAACTCATTTTCATTTATTCAATATATACCAGAATGAAGGAACATACTACTAAACCTTCCATTTCATTCTTAACACAAGCTCTTTTGCACCTAGTTCTTAAAACTGGCTTTTTTTTTTTCTAGAGTTTACCAGAGATCAAACTTTTATGTATTGCAGAATAAGAAACTGCTGCTATAATTATACTTTCCCATATCGCTAACAGTCTGAATAAATATTTGCTTGAAGTGTCCCACCATTTTCAGAAATACAGGCTGTACCACTGCTCACACAGTGTTTAACTGGAAAAGCAAGTTCTGTGTTGAAAAAAACCTACCAACAACAACAAAACCCCAAAATACCACACATCTACATTTAGACTGCAATGAATTTAATAAAAAATACAAAGCTACATTCATCTCATGTGACTCTTAAGCCATAACCCATGTCTGAAGGCATATCCGTATTTCAGCTAGCTTTTGCTGTACTAAGAAGAAACACAAAGCTTCCAGTTTCAAGATTTAATAGTGAAATATTTTATACTTAATAGTGAGATATGTAGTGTGTTTCTCCTGCAAAGTTCATAAAGAGAAGTCATTAGGAGATGCTGCTAAGCCGCTGCCACAAATATCATCTGCAGAAAATGATCTTTTGATCAGATGCTTCTATTTTTTAGCATTCTGGCTTTGTTGATGTCCCTCATCTAATTCAGAACAGGCAGGCATCTGTATGCCTGCAAGAGAAAGGGAGCTCTTCCACAGCTGCAGGAAGAGAAGCATCTGTAGCTGACATTGGTTATGCATCCAGAACATGAGCATAACTGAAGTTGTCAGTAATGTACAGAAATGGGAGGTTCTCTATTTATTCGTCTCTATTCTTGGCTCAAAAGTCATTATTACTCCACCTAAAATGCCTATTATAACTGGCTTAAATTGTTCAAAGCAGCTGCCCCAATTTTCTTCTGTGGAGAGGTATGAAGTGTAGGTACGGCTGTAAAAACAGCAAATGGCTAGAAAGTAAGCTTGACTATGGAAAACAAATGTATGTTGAAAAGCCAAATCTGAAATCTTAACAACTTGGTTTTCCTTAATTCCTTCTGTGTACTAAACTCAGACACAGAGGTTACCTCAGTCTCTCCTAATATTCTCCCTCAGTTCTGCATTTAAAACCTTTATGAATTCATATGTAAAAACTGAGTGGCTTGCAAAGTTCTTCTAAAAAAAAGCAGCTGAGTTATTCAAGTAGTACTTTTAGCAAGATGCATGAAAACAATCTAACGCTGGTATTGTGACTGCCCAGCATCACTCCAGTCGGTGATTTAATATCTTTAGCTAAAACAAAGGGAAGAATTTTCTCCAGGAAGATACCACTGGTGTGGTAAAACCACACCAAAAAAACACCATGGGTGTTTTTACTGCACAGGAGATTCTCTAATTTGAATTAAAAGATATAATTTTAATCAATTTGATATATTTGCTCAACTGTTCTAAACATAAAAAACCATGAAGCCCATCCACTTATCAGGGATGGGCCAGCTTTCTTTAATGGAGGATATTCCTATCTCCCTTAAGATTATTTAAGTTACTCTCTTATTTTATCTTTCCTCATAAAAGCAGTTTCATCCATATGTGAAAAGAGCTCAGATTCCATTTTTTGTAATAAACTCTTGAGTGAACAAGGCTCTGCTCTTCTTTTTTGTTCTCATTCGCAAGCTGAAAAACAATTATCGCAGCAAGGCTGTGAACTGCGAAGGCAAGGAGAATCACCTTAAACTGATTCTTTCTTTCCCTTCTTTTCACGAGCTAAGCCTACACTTCCTAAGGATGGCAGTTTATGTCTGCTTCCTGGTAATGTAAAGAATTAGTTAATCAAACATGACAGGCTGCCAAAATGCCAAGACAAAAAACCAAACAAACAAAACCAAACCCACCAAACAATCCCCCCACCAGAACAGTTTATTCTTCTACGCAGTGCAGCGGAAGAGTCAGCACATCTACACACTTGCACATTCAAAGGTGGCTCGTTTTTCCTGCCAAATGCTCCCTTCACAGACAATACCTTCAAGCAATCTCTTCACCTCTTAAATACAATATACCACTCTTTTCAGTTATGAACTCTCCTTTGTAACTATTAGCTTTAAAATACTTTCTTTTAAAACCCTGTACACAGAGTGCACAGGTTTAACATCCTTTTCGGATTAAAAACTACCACATTGTAAATGCTGTAGTCTGCACCTTTTTCTCCACTTTCCTTTTTTCATTTGTAGAATTTTCAGCCATAATTCACCATATATCTGCAGTTGTCAAGGAACTGGAATACTTTGCAGAAGCATGCAGTTCTGTCTTTTTTTTTTCTTTCCTTCTGCAATATCGTTAGCTATAAAAACATAGTTTTCTAAATAGCAACTGAAAATTATTTGCATGTTTTAGTTTTGCCTCCTAACCTTTGCTCCAATGCTTTCCTGTCAACCAGAATAACTATTTACTTTTACTTCTGATGAATACTACTGAAGCAATTAAAGACTATTATTTAATTCAATTGGTGGTTAATATTCATATACAGTGTATCAGACCACATTGCTCTGTAAATTAAAATAGATTAAAAAAAACCCAAACCAAACAAAACCCCCAAACAAACCGGTGACTGTGCTACTGACAAGAAGATCGAGCTTCAAAGCTAGTTTCAAAAGCTCTCAAAGTCTCAGACCTGATGAGTGAGAGGTTCCTGTCAAGTGCTTCAGACATAGCTTTTGGTTCAGATAAGCATTTGCATATCAGGCATTTTTCTGAACTGTGTTAAGGAACAATACTCAAAATCATGCCGTATTGAGCACGTGCACAGTGGACCCAGCTTTGAGCAGTACATTAGACTGGCTGACTCCTTGAGCTCCCTTCCCACCTGAAACATTCAATGAGTCTATGAATACAATTATAAGACTCACATTGAATTCAATGGGAGCAGGGTTAAACCAGTATATATTGCCTGTTAGAACTGTTTGGCATCTTCTAGCTCTCAGATGACATTAGTAAGAGCAACTGGTCACTTAGCACTTTTGAAAAGTAGACCACCTACCAATCCTCTTAAATACAAGTTATTTTTAAGTATTTGTTATTTAAAATATTGATATTATATTTTAATATTATATTATATTCATGTCAGTTCTTACCAAGATTTACCTAGAAGGATTTTGTGCATGTGCTATTTTCTGTTTCTGGGTTGAAATACTGTTTCTCATCAGAAATATCTTGTCAGGTGTTTCCTGTGTCATTGCCATAGTTCAAAAAAAATGAGGGCATACCTAAAAAGTCAGAAAAGAGTTTACCAAAATATACAGCTGAATTGCCTACAGGAGACAGCCTGAGCATGTCTTTTTTTTTTTTTTTTTTTTTTTTTTTTTTTCTTCCCCCCTTTACTTTTCCAAATCTGTATCTCTTGTTTGGTAAAAATGTATCTGAGTAAAGCACTTCTATCTTCCATTTTCCTCAACTCCTGTTCTATATCACATGGTTATAATTTTTCTATATGCAAGGAGATTTTTCAATTGGATCTCTGAAGCTGAGATTTGGGTTTCTACAAAGAGGAAGATAAAATACAGAAAGGAAGGAGAGAAGATGCAATTAATTCTAGTTGAGTGAACAGGAAAACAGGTACTGCTGAGCAGGAATCGCCTGTCAAAAGAGTCATATATTCTTTTGATAACAATTAATTATACTTTTCAAAATATCTAAGTTCTAGTACTCTAAACAACAGGCAAGAGCATTTCATTTCAAAGAAAGGAGAACATCGCAATGTTCACTGTATAAAAGAATAATATAGATGAGATAGCACATCTATGAATCAAAGTAGAAAGCTAACTAACCCTGCAGCCAGCCAGCAATATAAAGGACAGAGTTTGAAGGATTTTTGCATTTACTCAAGCTAAAACATTCATGAGCCTGCAGTATTAACACAACACCACGCTGATTCCCAGAGACAGAGCCCTGGTACTCAGCCGGGACGTTCCATTCCAAACTGACAGATTTCATTACAGCTTCATTGTATTTACACATCATTTTGGGGCACATCAAGGGGTCAACTACAAAGTTGATCAAGTATTTGCTGTACAGTAATATATATTCTACATCTGTGCTTTGTGGAAGAAGATGGATTTCATATACTACATGGCTTCTAAAGAGTTCATATAAAGTGTGAAAGGAGTAAATTCTAGAAAACAGAGGAAAGTGTTGTGGCATGGAGCTATTTTCTAAGCCTTAGCCAGCAGAAAAAGAACTCTGAGTTCACAGCAGTAAACATACAAGAAAAAAACAGAAAGGAGAGAACCTGAGGTCTCTTCCAACCTTAATGATTCAATGATTCTATGATTCTAAGAAGTCTCTTAATGTATTAGTGTGCAAGTTCCATCACTACTGTGAGGTCAATATAAGTGAAAAATTAGCCCTGAGACAAAATTCCTCCAGCTGAAGGGCAACAGAAAAACTAGGGCTTGTAGCATACATGTAATGAATAAAATGGCATAATTTTAATTTTTCTCTTTTCTTCCTTCTCCCTCTAGTATTTAACCTAGTCCAGAAATTCTCACTACAACTACTGTTAAGAACAGTTATCCAACCTCAGTGCCCACTGGGCAGGGTGTTGTAAATCAAGTATATTGCTTCTCCAAATTAAAAAAAAATAAAAATATATATAGAATAAAATAACCAGATGCATTCCTCTGACAAAAGCTCCCTAAAAGTCCTAGAAGTAACTTACAAAACTACCGAGACTCTTTGTGTCACAGTATTTACACTAAAGTAATGCTACCTTTGGAGTAAAAGAGTTAGAGACATTTCTGTCTTCATCCAAAGACTGTATGATGACCACAGGTATCCCTGGGGAGTCTACAAAGAGCACAGTAGACATTACTCAATTACGTTGTTATTGCCGCACAAAGTTGTTCCACAACATATCAGGCTTGCCTTAAATTGATAAGGAGTACATTTCATCTTGGCTTGGATACGGAGATATTACAGATTATCTACATTCAGAATAAGAGTTCTTCACCTCTATTTCTATAGTATTTCAGAAATAATCATGTGTGAAGAAGAACTGGAAATAGGCCAGGGAAACTGAAATATATAACCCCACATAAGCAGATACAGCCAGACCCCAAAAGTATGGGAATTCTACATCTGAGTCTCAAAATGAAATTAACTTCCTATTTCATTTACAAGTGAATAAGCAAGCTACTTCATTCCCGTAACTAAACTGTTATGTTCCAGTAACAAACATTCAGCTGAGCCCATGGATACTAAGGTGCCTGGGTGCCATAGTGCAAGGCCACATAGTGTGTGTATTTTGGTGGCTGTTTACTGGATACATAATTACAATCAATAAGTGCATGAATCTTTCCATCCTTCTCAGAAAACCACCTTTCACACTTTATTATCACTTACTAAAGCCTACTGCTGGCTTGATTGAAGTGTGTAGGCTGCACTATACTTACCTGCAAATAAAGCACCTTCATTTGGTTCTTAAGTTACTTCAGAAGCTCTCCCTGTTATTACATGAATCCTTTTCACATCATGAATTTCACACACTTTACTGCTTTTGTGTTTCACTTAAAATCTTGTTTATTGGTAGCACAAAAATAAAGCTTGACTAGTAATGCCTGCCTTTTTCTTTTCATGCTTTCCCTCCTGGGAAGCAATTCAACTCCCATTATTGATGTGAATTATTCACTTCTGAAAATCTCTCAAGTATGTCTGAAAATCTTTCAAGTATGTCTGAATCAAGCATGTTCTTGCATTTTCTACCCCTGGAAGAAGAGGAAGAATCATATTACAGAGTTTCCACCCTTTGATATACGTGATTTAATGACAGAATATACATAATCATGTCTTTCTCAACAGATACTGTTGAAGTTAAAATCTGTATCTAGGTGTACTACTCTGCCTAGCCAAAATCTGTTTTCTACCACAGGATCACAGGATCATTTCTTATGACTTCTTCAAATGTAAGGCTGCTCTTACAAACTAGACTGTCACACCTCAGAAGTCTCACGACTAACATGTAAAACAGCAAAGCAGGCAAACCAAAAATATCTGCATGGTTAATTTTATTTAATATAAATTGAAAATGCATGGATTTGGGACATATGTTTTATTATTACTTACACTGCACTTACAATATTTTAATTATTTTGAAAAATGAGTCATTCCCTTTACCTCCCTTCAGAAATGTATAATTAAAGAAGAGACAACTCTAGTAAGTTATCTGATATCTAACTCTGTAAAACAGTTTTTATCCACAGACTGCAAACTCAGTAACTATATGACCCTCCCCTTGTCCATGTAACGTTCAGAAAGGCAAAATCCTATTTTAAAAATGAGATGGGTCAGGTCACAAGTTCACAACAATAAAAAGCATGTTAGAGCTTAAGATTATGTGAAAACATAGTTGTCATCTGCTATCAGCTATCCCCTTCAGCTTTCCTCTTTTGGTAAAATGTTTGCCATGGGAAAAAAAGCAGGTGGACCAGCAACACTAATGGAATTAGGGAATTACATTTTTTTCCAGAATTGGCTTGTGTTAGATAAACAAACTGAAAGAGTGCTAAACGATCTAGTTTTTACCCTCTAGTTCTCCAGTAGTGAATGTGACTTATGTATCCATACACACACAAAGACAAAATTATGAGGATTCTCAACATTGTGACTTCCTCAGTGTAAGTTGTGCACAACTTAGTCACGTGAATTTCTGTAAGTTTCGCTTAAATGCAGGTTGCTGCATTTGGATTGCCTATTTGGAAAATTGGAAAACTTTGCTTTCCAAGCTAGTTTTGGAAGGAAATAGACAGGTAAACTGCCAGCATGTCAGTTCTCATCTCCTCCCTCATAATTTTTGAATGAATTGGCTAATTTTGATCAAATTTGACTAAAGGACCTGGTCTCAAAGATATGAAGTTCCAACAAGCTTCCATGAGAACTGACAGTTGAGTAGGAGATAAAGACTGACATGAGTCTTCCCAGTGAGGAAAATATTGCTGTGTAAGCTCAGCAATTACCTATTATGCTTGACATACCTTCAAGTCAATCATTGTGTATATATCAGCCACACAATCCACTTGCATGTAATTTAGAAGCAATCATCGGCCTTCTGTTTCTCACTCAGCCACGAGCTAGGGAACAGAGGAGTGGTTGGCTGTATATTTTGGAATCAGTGGAAAAGCTAGGTTTTAGCAATGAAAAGTGAATGAAGAAGGGAGCTGTAGTTTGATTTGACGCAATCTCATTTGAAACCGAGCTTCGGCAAATACACCATAATCAGATGAATTTGTTTAAGTTTGCAAAGTGTTTGTAATCAGTAACCCACTATAATCCAAGACAACAAAAAAAGGAAAAGGTCAGAAAATGTCAGGCTTACTGTGATTTAACAATGTTGCAAACTAGTTGCTATTTATGTTTTCCAGTGTTAATTCAAGCAAGCCATTATCCCAGAGTGCTCTTGAATCTCTTTGTACAATCACCACTTGATTTAGGAGGACACATGTAATCATACCCTTTTTAGGTGGGTCAACACTAGCTCTATCAGTAATCACACAGTTGGCACTCGGGCTATTAGGGCCATCTAGGTTATTAACACCTCAGTAACTTGAATCTTTTAAGCAGAGATTCTTAGGATGTTGTGGGAGAACTCTTTTACCTTTCCAGGCCTTTGTCTGGATGACCCTTGGCCCACATTTAACTGAGAGAATCACAACATTGCCTGCTCTTTGCTTCTGTTCAGTGCTGCTGATACCAGCCCCAGCTCTGAAAGTTGCGAGTGTGCTGTGTTTCCTTCCAGTCTCACCAACTCCACACAAGGAGGAAGACAACACACACCTCCCTTCCCCACTTGCTCCTGTTTACTTTCCCTGCCTATTAAGGAAGAGGATTGCATTACCTTTTGTGCAAAGGCCTAGCACCGGGACCTCATGTTCCGTTATTTTTCTACTATGAATCCTCGATCTTTTCCAGGCATTGCTTTCAAAGACAATATTCCGTTCTGTTGATGAAGTACTTATATCTGCTCAGACCTAATAAACACTCCAGAACTAGAGGTCCATCAATGTTACTGAAAATACTTGTCTGAATTATCATTTAGCAATCATATTCCTCCCTTGTCCAGATGTTACAGAGCATCAAGGATAAGAAATCATTCCAAAGAAATCTGCACTGCAGTCATCATCAAAGTGAATAAATAAAGCAAGCTGATAGGACACCACACACTAGGCAAATCGCTGTGATCTTCACAGAGAAAGGTAATGGATTTATTTTTCATCTTTTTTTAAATATAGCTTCTCTTCTAGATTCAGAGGCCTTCACATTAAATTCAGTATTTTTAGCACCCACATGACCATCTAGTATTAAATTGCAGCAGTTTCTTAGCATCTGAGTAAGAAAGCAATGATAGATCACTGTGATTCTCCTGTCCTTGCACAGTAATCAAAGCATCATTTACTGAAAGACTGAATTGCTTCCAAAAGCAGAAATCACACAGCTCCATCTTGTGGAAGATAGGATTCCTCGCATAACATCCCAGATCAGTTCAAGTCCTACAGTTGACTTCTGCCTTTGTTAATGATTTAGCTTTAGATGGCTTTACCTACAAGGTTTTACCTACTGCAGATACTTAACGTGTAATCTACACAACTTCATAAAGAGCAGGAACAATCTGTCTTGCATTTTTATTTATATTCTCCTGTTTCATTTTATTTTTCCGTAACATTCTACCAAACAGGTCCATCTTTCAACAGTTCATGTTTGTACCAAGTGGTACAGAATCAGCCACTTACTTTTCTTTGTGTCCTCTTTCTTTGTTCTGTAAAAGGTTGAACATCTTACAGAAGTTTCTTCAGTGAACATGAAATAGATTAGTACTAAAAATATTTGATTTTCAGCCTAGTGGTACTTCTTAGCAGGAAGCACTGCCAATCCAGTTTAGACGGCACAAAAGTGCAGAGCAGCAGAGCGTGTCTCATTCATGTAAATCAATACAGAGCTCTAATCTGTAATGTTTTCATAATCTAATGCTATTAGAGTAAACCAAGTCATAACAACTTTTACCTCAGACAAACCAGGTAACTTTCCACAAGATCATGAAATTGTCTTCTGGATTCTGGAGACAACTGTGGGATTGATCCTTATTCCTTTGTTGCAGTCTCACTGTCCCACGGAGCTTTGGAAAGGACTGTACATCAGAACCAAACAAGCCACCATATCCACTCCACAGAGGCTGATTCTATTAGTATTGTGTTGTAAAGTGTGGTCTGTATCTTCCTACTTCCTCCACCCTTCTGTGGTAAGATTAGTGCTGCAGGGAGAGAGCGCTTTGGAGGCCTCAGCAAACACAAGTTTATAATTATGCTTTGTGCTTCTCTTCAGCGACTTCTTAGATAGTTATGGCACCATTTACTATAAACAGTAGTACTGGGTCAGGCTGAGCTGGAGTTAATTTCCCCGTAGCAGCCCTTACAGCGCTGTGCATTGGTAGCAGCAAGGTGTTGATAACACACCAGTGTTTTGGCTACTGCCAAGCAGTGCCGGCACACATCAAGGCTGTGTCTCCAACCCTTCTTCCACCCCCTCAGCAGTAGGTTGGGGGTGGCCAAGATCCTGGGAGGGGACACAGCCAGGGCAGCTGACCCAGACTGGCCAAACGGATATTCCATACCATATGACATCTGCTCAGCAATGGGAAGCTGAGGGAGAGGGGGAGGAACGGAAGGCATCCGTGTTTTTCAACGTTTTGTCTTCCGGGGTAACCACTACGCTTTTGGAAGCCCTGCTTCCCAGGGAGTGGCCGGACATCGCCTGCTAATGGGAAGTAGAGAATAATCTTTTGGTTTTTCCTTTGCTTTGCTTCCACGCACGGCCTTGCTTTTCGCTATATTAAAACTGCCTTTATCCAAACCCACGATTTTGAAGTTGTCTTTTCCATCTTATTTTTTCCCTCTCCCCTCTCTGCCCTGCTGAGGAGGGGAGTGATAGAGCGGCTTGGTGGGCACCTGGCATTCAGCCAAGGTGAAACCGCTACAACAGTAAATTCCAAATGTAAGATGATGTCAGGAATGCAAACTAAGACTTTCAGAGTGACAAAAACACTAAGAATTTGAAAATTTCTGAACAATAAGGGCCTCTCTTTACAATAGCAATTATTCATTCTCTTGTGTTACAATGTTTATCCATCAACTCTTTGGTCATTAGGCAAGAATTTTATGGGAACTAAGAGAAAAGAAACCCTCAAAAAACCTGCTATGCTCAAACAAATATTTAGTCTGTTTCCACATATTTATTATTTCCTCCATCAACCATATTAGTGGCAACTATTCACCAGGTTTTTCACTTTCTTTTCATTCACTGTACAGTACATACAGTGATCATGTCACCACTGTCACATTCTCAATGAACAACAGAAAAGGAATTTTAACAAAAGAACCAAATGTTATGAAACTCTGTCTTTGAACAAGTCGCAAAGCTTAACTACAAATTTAATACTAATAGAAATTAGTAAATAGGGGTTAATCAAATTGGAAATGAAAAACCATATATTGTTCAACTATATAGTATTTATACATAAACTTCTATGCCATGCAATCAAGAAAACTTTTATTTTTATATTTTTGGCTATACATTTTACTTAGGGAAAGTGTATTAAAACATGCCTGTCAACAGAGGTCTACAATCCAAAACCCATCAAGAAAAACGTTCCTTGTTCTTTAGTATGTAACTCATTGTAAAGATTTCACAATATATTTTGATGTTTGGAACAATACCTTGTATTTGGAGAAGAAGGTATTTTTCATAAGTTGCAGTCTAATGTAATACTTCCCTATCAGATTACCCCAGCCCACACTCACGGAATGTTCTGAAAAAGCAGCGAGTAGCATGACTCATGGGACTATTTGCAGGTGACTCTGGGAACACATTTCCCATTAATCTACAACTGAAATGCATGAGTGGTCACAAATGACCACAAACATTTCCTCAAGTCTTCTCATTTAATTAAAAGGATAAATGATCCTGAGTATTTTCATCTTTTTAAATTAGTTTTAAATTAATTTTCAGTGTGAGAGCCGGAAACCCTAACACAAAAGGTAAGGAATTGTGCACAGGAGCTTCTGCTGATCTTCAGATATACCAGATCCGCATGATGACTGTCAACATGATAACCAAAACCAGCTGCTTATTAAAACACTGGTTTGAACTACAACAGTCAGAGGCTGTCTGAATTTACACATATAGGCAAAAAAATGTAGTAAAGAAAAATCTCCTAAAAATCATCCTAAATCTGTATTATTAGCTAACATGCCAAGACTTGTCTTGATTCTTTTCCTACAAAGCATACTCCACACCACTGCTGAGACAATTCATCACCACTTCACCTTCCTGAATTCACCTGCCGTACTGAGAAACATTTTGGCAGTCCTCTCTTCTGGTAGAAGTCAAAATAGTAACTCTCTAGATATGACTGACAAGAAAAACTCCTCATCTCTTCTGCGAACTTTTTTTTAATTGCATGAATTTTAGGAACAGTATCAACCTGATTTCTTGTTAAGTCTTGAAGTGATTTTTGTCTCTCTGTGAAGTATTACTATTACTCTGAAACACTGAAAATCGAAACTTACAGAAAGGATGAAGAAAAAGAAGGGAAAAGATATTCCAAGTTCCATAGCTGTCAATCCTGACAAGAAACAGCTACCTCTGAATATCAGTGGATGCAATAGTTCATCCTCTTTATCTAATCAGTCTTTGGACCATATTCCAGAATCTGCCAACAGGGTTGCCAATTAGTGCCAATCATGGCAGGTTTCTCTGTGATATGGACACCGATTCAAGAGAAACTGGGCAGATAGTATCAATCTACTTTGCATCTGTATCTAAAGAGCCTTTGTATGACTTTGTAACCTTCAGTTACTACCAAGATTAGCCAGGTTGAAATATTAATCTATAGATATGAAAAACGTATTCCTCTATCATAAAACAAGCTACGTTGTGCAGTTCATAGTTGGAAGCACTCAGGCTTTCCATGAAAGTGCCAAGAGACTACTGCTAGAAAGATAAAGCAATTTGTTCAACAGGGCTACAACTATTTAATTCCCCAAAAGTAGGGGATTAGAAATTATGTTAATTAGGATAAATATTAAGAAAGTGGTAAGCATTACTATAAGACGAACCAAACAACAAAAGTTGCTGAGTATTATAACTGTTACAAATAATACTTTACAGTGATACTGTGTTGCATATGGTGCTTAGAAGGTATATAATTACACACTGGATGCTGGTAATATTCTAGCCCACTTATTCATCTTTAACCCTACGTATTTTCATTACTTCAGTACACACCATTAAAACTCAAATGTTACCATAATGGGGCATTAGAAATAATTTCATACTTCCCATTTTAGACTGAAAAATATTTGACTAAATGTTAACTATGAGGCAGGTCATTCTAGTAAAAACAGGACAATGTACAGTACAAACATACCTAAATCTGCTGTGTTTCCCAGCCATTCATTTATCTATTCCTTTTCCAATACTTGTGTATTTTGAGTAAGGTGTTGAAAGGGTAATCCTCAATTCCCTGGTAACCTACATGGGAGGTCTGGCTGCAGAAGGAACCAAACATCAGACTTAGGGCAGAAAGAATTAAAAAATAAAATGCCTAGAAGACTTTGCAGGTAACTGTTCTAATATAAAGACTCTTGTTTTATTATGCATTAATACAAGTATGATTCTTTGGATCCTAAAGTACTTTAATCAATGTTCAAGGGTTTTTAAGAACCTTATTATATCTCTTTTATAGGATTATGAACATCGGCAAATGGGGTCATGTAGTAATGCTTTGAAGGCTAAAAAGTTAGATCAAGACATATTTTCTAAAACTCTCTAAAATTTTTCAAAATCAGAAGCCCTACACAGTATACATTGCAATATTCAAGCATTCTCTGTGAATTTTAGCAACATCTCTTTTTTATACATATAACTGTTCGTCCTCCCCCACTGTTTTCCTACAATGATGACTACATCTGCACAACTTTATCCAAAAGTAGTAAGAGTTTCAATTAAATAAAATTAAAATAAAGCTACAAAAAAATAAAGCTACGTACATTAAAGACTGAACTGATTAGTTTAACTTAATTTACTAAGCAATAGTGGGACAAGGATAAAAAAAAAACACTTGGATTATGGTTGAGCAGTTTTGTAAATACCTCTTCTGAGAAGCTTCCATTTTATTAGAGGAACAAAAAAAAAATAAATCAAACCTGATTCAACGGGGATTTCATAGATTTGTTGAAGTATCTTACAGTTACAATTTAGTTTTCTAAATGTGCGTATAGTTCGTCACTCAATATTTTACACAGGTGAGTGTGTTCAGTGTTCAGGTATACATACTTGGAGCCTAACTGATAACCTGAGCTCTCAAATGAGGAAGTTGATACTGCATTTATAGAAGTGACTAGTGACACTGAGTTTTATATAAGATAAATAAATTCAGAAACTCATAATACATGACTTGAACTCCGAAATCCAGAAAGAAAATGTGCATTTGGTTTAAACAGAAAGCTTGATGTTGAGCTAAGAATATTTATGCGATCTATTCAATACCGAAAAAAGGCAAAAAGATTTTTAAAAAATGAAGACTGGACTGTCACTTCAATGTTCTAGAACTCATTATCTTTGTGAAAGACTGAAAGAAGTTGGATGCTCTTAACATTATTTCAGATAATCTTCAAAATAATATATATTTCAGACAGCTTTTGATTGTTCAGCAATATCAGCATCAGTTCATCACCTATAAAGGTAAAGGAAGTAGGTAGATTGAGAAACCTGCTTGGCTTAACTGCAAGCTTCTGAGCCTGCTCAAAACCAAAACGGAAGTGTACCAGAGATGGAAAAGCAGACGAATACCCACTGAGAACTATAAGGGCATTGCCAGGACATGCACAGATGCAGTCAGAAAAGCAAAAGCTCAGGTTGAACTGAAATTGGCCAGAGATGTCAAAAACAACAAGAAAGGGCTCTTGAGGTACGTAAACAAGGAGAACCAGAAGGAAAGTATTGGCCCACTCTTAAACAGGAGATGTGAATTAGTCACCAACAATGCTATAAAGGAAATTCATTGCTGATGAGAAAAACAGTGGTCCAGAATTGCTTGATGGATAATAATCCCAGAAAAGAAAGGGTGTTTTTGTCAGGATCCATTAAAAGGCAAGGTAAAATAACCAAATTAAGGAAGTTCCATTTCCTTTTCAATTCCATAACAACTAAAGACAAATTGCTAGAACAGTTATCTTTAGAATTTGGGAAGCTAATATATTATTCCCATCAGTGTCAAATAACAAATGAAAAAAGAATTGCCTCAGATGTATGTGAAGTGATGGGGTGCAGTGATCAGAAGTGACTCAACATGGCAGCACAATTCATTTTGGACAAGCCAAAGGGAAAAACAGGAATGTTTTAAATTGTGTCTCTTGGGGAAACAGTCCTTTATTATATGTGTCAGCCTGTAGGCTGACAGAGCAGAGAATCTTCTGCAAGTTGGTAGAAGAAACTTAGGCTCAAATATAACTTCTTTTTTTTTAATGTTTTGTACTGACAGAGGAAGGATTGTCAGGTTTATACACAGACACTGTATGCAGACAGCTTTCTAGTCCATATACATCTGTTCACAGAGGTGTGTAAACACTGCCTGTCAGGAACATAAGAGCAGCCAGCCCAGATCAGGTTAAAGGTCTGTATCTGACAGTAACCTTTTGCAGATGCCTAGGGAAGAGTGAAAGCACAAGCAGCATACAGTGAGATTTCTGAATAGGAGCTCCTCCTTCCAGATCTTAGGTCCTGGTATTTCATACCTTCAGGTGTTTTTAAACACCATTACTTTTTAAAAACCCATGTAAACTTCTTATATTCACTGTCTTCAAGATGAAAAGGAGGCTAGGAAGTTGAAGGAAGCAAGGTAAGAGGTTTGGAGCAGCAAAAAGCAGAGATTACAAAAGGAGAGAATAAATCGGAGAGGACTGCAAAGAAAGAACAGGATTTCAGCAGCAACACTGCTTGAAGAAGAGGATGCAAAGGGACATGGGGCAGAGTTTTCCATCTGCAGCTCTTTACCCATAAGTGACAGTACTGGGGGCTCTCTAGGAAGGTAAGAGCCAGCACTAAGCACGCATGCTGACAGCACAGAAGGGGCACACTGTAACCTACTGCAGCCTAAAAAAAGCATTAAGAAAGGGGTCCAGTGAAATCCAGAAAGCAAATGAGTTCAAACTTCACTGCAGATATTTTTTAATTGTGTGCATCTGTATGGGATGTCAGACAATCCACCAATGAAAGTATCATGTCTTACCTTTTTCAGCCATGCAACGCTAGATATGCATTGCCCTTTGTCTCTTACCCCATGTGTTTCATATTGTGAGGAGCCCCTTACAGTAGTTCTTTTCAGAAGGAAAATGGGTTTTTAGAGTGTGGAAGGGATTGAGAAGTTCTGTGAAAAAACTCCAGAGAGGAAACAGTGTTGATAACAGCACAAAGAAAGATGGGAGGGCAGATCTGGTACATTAAGAGTGTGCAAAGAAATCATAGTAGGAGAAATAATACTTATCCATAATGAGCTATTAACGGTACCGAAATTGCACCGTTCATTTGTTAAAATGAATATCACAGAATCACAGAATTGTAGAGGTTGGAAGGGACCTCGAAAGATCATCTAGTCCAACCCCATGCCAAGGTAGGACCACCTAGAGCACATCACTCAGGAACGTGTCCAGTCGGGTTTTGAATGTCTCCAGAGAAGGAGACTCCACAACCTCTCTGGGCAGCCTGGTCCAGTGCTCTGTCACTCTCACAGTGAAAAAGTTTTTCCTTATGTTAACCCAGAACCTCCTATGCCCCAGCTTGCACCCATTGCCCCTTGTCCTATCACTTAATGAGACCAAGAAGAGCCTGGCTCCACCTTCCTGACACTCACCCTTAACATATTTATAAACATTGATGAGGTCACCCCTCAGTCTCCTCTTCTCCAAGCTAAAGAGACCCAGCTCCCTCAACCTTTCCTCATAAGGGAGATGTTCCACTCCCTTGATCATCTTTGTGGCTCTGCGCTGGACTCTCTCTAGCAGTTCCCTGTCCTTCTTGAGCTGAGGGGCCCAGAACTGGACGCAATACTCCAGATGCGGCCTCACCAAGGCAGAATAGAGGGGGAGGAGGACCTCCCTCGACCTACTGACCACAGCCATTGGCCTTCCTGGGCACCAGGGCACATTGCTGGCTCAGCACATGCTCGACTGTAGATTTGTTGGTCTATATATTTTGGTTATATGTACCACACAGTTCAGCAGTAAATTACTGCAATTAATTTTGATTTTTTTGGGATCCATAGGAGTAGCATATGCACATCTCGTGGCAGAATTTAAAATTCAACTCTGAATTCTTGTCTAAAATGTTTGTGCAAAGCAAGTGATTGTATTCAAAAGTGCTCACAAACTTCAGCAGGAATTCTACAGAGATCTAAGGCAATACTGGCTTCTTAAATTTCCCATAAGAAGAAAACTTTTTTAAAAATCTGAAGAAAATTAAGCATATTTATCACAGTAAAGTTTGAAAAAGAAGTACAGCTTGAATTCATTTTTTAACACCTTAAGCATTCAGTCACCATTTTTGTATATCACATACAGACATTTCAATGAAAATCTTAGCTTCCAGATAAAACGTTTTTCATGCTGTTCCTTTTTAGTTTTAGTAGCACATCCACTGTGAAACTAGCACCATTCCATCTGTGAAACTACAGTCAGACATTTTACCTCATAACAAATCTGCATAGCTCACTGGTTTTTGGCTGTATGAGTACAAAAGAACTTGACACAAAACACAGTGCAAATAATCAGGTGTAAGACATAACTCTCTAGAAAAAAAGTTATACCCCTAGTTTTGTTAGCAGAAACCACAAATCAAGTGTCAATAGAGGTTTGGGAAGGGAAGAGAGGACAAAATATGAGAACTAGGGAAACTAAGAGAGATTCCACAGTAGAAGATCTGCCAGGAAATAGGAAGTAATACCACTAATCCACCAAATGAAATTTGACAAAGTGTGAGAAGAGTCAAGACAGACATTTATTTCTGATAAAGAACTCTAATAGCTTCCATGTACGATACATGATCTTCCATTCTTGTTTTCGTAACTTCCCTGTGCTAATTAACATAACTTACAAATTGTGTTTTTCTTCTTTGTAAAAGTTACTGTACAGAACAATTACTTGCTATATCACTGCAATATAATTTAGAAAATGATACATATATAGTAGACATAATGGAGAATTTTGTCACAACTCGGAAATCCTGTCAATAGATCATTCAAGGGCAAAAGACAGCACAGAATTGGACCAAATCCAGTTGGTCCAAATCCAATGCTGTGGCACACGTACATGTTCCATTAAGCCACAAATGTGGGGAAATAATAATGGTATTCATTTTAAGTTGCGAAATTATTTGCTATTGTTTTGGCAAACATAGTAAAGCCATGATTAAGATAGCCACTCCCTTTCCCAAAAGCCTCAACAAATTCCCCTTGCAACTCCTTAATAAAGTTATAACATGCACCATTCAGCTGAGAGAGAGTTAATTTTCTTCATAGCAGCCAGTATGGGGCTGTGTTTTGGGTTTGTGCTGGAAGCAGTGCTGATAGTGGAGATGTTTTTGCTGTTGTTGGGCAATGCTCACACAGAGCCAAGGCCTTTGCTGCTTCTCGCACCGCCCCGCTGGTGGGATGGCTGGGGGTGTGCGGGGAGTGGGGAGGGGACAGACAGGGCAGCTGACCCAAACTGACCAAAGGGATATTCCATACCATATGACGTCATGCTCCGTTTGTAAGGGGCTTGGGAGGAAGAGGAAGGGGCGGGCAGCGGCATTTGGAGTGATGGCTTTTGTCTTCCCAAGTAACCATTACGCGTGACAGAGCCCTGCTGTCCTGGGGATGGCCAAACGCCTGCCTGCCATGGGGAGTGGGCAATGAATTTCTTGTTTTGCTTTGCTTGTGCACGTGGCTTTTGCTTCACTGATTAAACTCTTGTATCTGAACCCACAGGGTTTCTCACTTTCACTCTTCCGATTCTCTCCCCCTTTTCCGATGAGGGGGACAGAGCGAGCGTTTATGTGGTGCCCAACCAACAGCTGGAGTAAAACGACCACAATCTGGTAAATAAAACTCCTTGGAAAAATGGAAACAATGAGAAAGCCATTCCACGCATATTCAAATAGTTGTAATTGCTATGGAAACCATCTCTAGTAATTCAGTCTTTGTCTCAAAGCATCAGAGGCAAATCATGATACAATGACAGCAAAAGAAAGTGTAATGCTGCCTAATGCTTCAAAGTTCAAAATTCAAGAGAAAATTAAACCACTGTGCAGGAAACACCTTCACATTCTCCCATCTTCCAGGTTCTTTTTGGAGCACATTTATGTGGATGTGGATTCATTATTATTTTCTGCCTGGGCTTCCCAAATAGTTGCTTAAGTTGCTGAAGGCTGGCAGAAATGCAATAGTTACTGTAAAAAACAGGGTACTGTTTCCTTAGTCTATTTTTCAAGTACTCATAATTTTAACCACTCGTCACTATCAGAAATTTTGGAAAAACTGAAAACATGTAACTCTATTCCATTCATTCTCAAGCTCCAAGAAGACTGATAATAGGGTCAATAGATGGTAACAGGGTCAAGGGTTCAGAGATTATCAATGATGGCAATTAGCTTTAATGTAAATAAAGGTGGGTAAAATAAAAAGGTACTATTTTTAGACTGAAAAAAACCCAATTATTTTATAATATTATATGCCCTGTTTTAATTTCTTTTATATGAGATATTTTCGATTTACTTTATTGTATATGTATCATATGAATGTGTTAATGGGTAGTTCAGAGTATTTTCAACATTACAACTCATTTCCTTGTGGTAGTCTCCCTGCTGACGAACCAGAGGTGATCTCACAATTGCTCTTTATCAACCTCAACGCCTATTTCTGAGTTTCACTGTACCACTTTTCAAATTCGTTTGCTGAATAAAATTAGTAAATGCAATATGCATATATCTACTACTCCGAATTACAAAAAATCGTTACTTCTGATGCAGTAGCCTTCAGTCTTTCTAGGTACATAATTTCCAGAAAGAATAGCATCTCAAATACTATTTGAGCAGTAGATCGCATTTCAAACACCAACCAGTCCTCTTTTTTCAAGTACATCCCAGCCCATTACACTCTCACGAAGCAAAAGCCCACAAACACTGATTTATCGAAGGTTTACACTGAGTCATTAATGCTGTTGTTTGCAAGCAACAACTTATCCTTTTAAAAAAGTTACTTTATTTGAAAATTCTGCACACCCATCTCGTGGATGAGTGCTTGTGTAATAAGGATTTTGTTTTATGATCCTGTGAACCTTGCCTTTCCTAGCTTTTTTTAAGTTAGTCTTCTAAGCCACAGAAACCAACCAACTTCCCAACCAACGGAAAATACTCTAGGAAATACCTGTATTCCACATTACAATCACTCAGAAGTAGAGTCAGATTTGAGCAAATAACCACATTTTGTCAAGAAAAGCATAGGATGTAAATTTTATGCTAGCATTATTATGATAATCTGAAGGCAAACCATAACTATTCTTACATAATATCATTTGGTTTAGTAGTAAACCACAAACATTTTTTTCATGAATGTGAAGTGGCAGGATGTGAACTTTAGAGATAATTGTGTCATATGATCACAGTCTTTTTTTATAGCTATTGTCAGATGTAAAGCTACATCTATCATACTGCCAAACCACACTCCGGGCTTTCATGAAGGATAAAAAGTGTCAAAAAAATATACAGCAAGTTACGCACACAATTAAGCACACCTGTGTACAAGCCAAAATAGTGGTTGGTTCTTAAAATTATTTCAGAAAAAAAGAAGTTTATAAAACATAATAAAATCATAACACCAATACAGCAAGGATATTGATTTTGCTTCTCTAAAATCCTTCACTGGGATATCATTGTCAAAGTTAGTAAACTCATGTATATATGAAAAAAATGGTATTGGTCAAAATGTCTCAAAGGAAATAATCATGCAGTGTTTATTCTTTCTAAACTAACAGAATAAAAAAATCCAGACTGTTCATTGTGATCAATAAAAATAACTTTTTCATCCAAACAAATACATTTAAGTAAGCCTCCTACATAAGGAAATGAAAACAGACGGAAGCAATCACAGGAGATGCACAGGAAAGGCAGACTGGGATTACAGCATGAAATTCTGGGATGACAGGAGAATACCCAAGAAACTGGGAGTTGAAGAGGGAAAGGCAGCAATGGAGAATCTGAAAGAATGAACCAATGTATCATGAGTTTTCTAGAAGAACATCTTTCTGCAGAGAACATATTTCTATTCAAACCCAAGATTCAAGAAATTACCACTAGAGCTTTCTACATTGCAGTATCCCAAAAACTTAAAAGAAAAAATTGCAAGACGTGTACTTCCATCAAAGAAAAAAATGTACTTATTAACTTGATCTTGTACCAGCATTAGGGTTAGTTTCCTGCTTTACCTCATATGTTGTCCATACATCTGCATCTGAAAATTTTGGGTTTTCCTTCTCAGGGACTTACCCCAGCCCTCTACAGGCTGCTTTAACAAAACCCTGTGTAGTTTTAGTTCTGTCTGTCTTACATTATGCTTATGCTGCAGGTTTAAACCGCATTTTTATAAAGAATCATTTAACCTATAGCTCTTCAACATCTATATTGTATTTACTTATGTGGTCTCACATGTTTAGAATTATGTTTGCTTTCCTGGCTGGAAAGTGGTTTAAGTCTTTTTTCAAGTCTCATCTATCATGAGATTTTTTATTTGTATAATTCCTTGTTAACATACAAAGATTACATCTCTAAAACAAAGTACTTGTTTTCTTAGCAAGAAAATAATTAAATGATTGGGACATCTGTAGACCTCACACTTTCAAGGATCTAAGAAAATGTTCGACAGTCGGATGAGATTTTTGAGTGTTATATATGTAAAACGTTTTATCTGACTAACCTCCAAACACCACAGAAGCATACACTCCAGGATAAAAGGCAGCATGCAAAGTTTAAAAGTGATTCAAAGAACTCCTGGGCTCAGGAAAGACAATTTACTATTCAGGTCTAAAATAAGAAGTCAGCTTTAATCTTAACTATGAAAGTATTATTGCGGCTTCATAATTAGAGGTTTCCTACAGGCTCTGAAGAAGGTAAGCCAACAGTTTTTCTCTCTACTTTAAATTGAATTTATAACATCATTAAAAACAGATCACACATTCATAATACTATCTTACTAAGACAGAAATCCGAGAGGTGTGATAATTTGGCATAAAGCTAATTTTTCAGATACAGTTACTGTAAGTAAAGAGTAGAAAAGACGTATTGATTTGAAATGCGAGTAAAGGTGTAGATTCCAATTTTGATTTTTATATTGCATCCCAAGAAATTAATTCAAGCTTATAAATCCTTCAAAAATGTTCAAGATAGTATTTACTAAAGAAGAGGTTAGTTTTCTTGATATGTTTCCAGGAAATATCATACATTTAAACTAGGAAGTAAAATCCAACAATTACTGAACTAAAGTATCACAACCCCCGAACTATTTCCTTTGGACTAAAATAACACTGATAGGAGGTAGCATTATTTCTCACTTTGAACTGCCCAAAATGAAAACATTCTAAGAAAATAGTGGCATCGAACTGTACAGCTTCTATATATTGCCTTTTCAGTCAGACACTTAAGTTTTTCTATCCTATAAGCATTTTACCACCCTCTTTACCTCAGTGGAATATGTCAGCTAGGCAGATGGCTATTTTATTTACTGAGAAGTCCTGTTTTACTTGGTGTAGTAAAAGCAGGGATGAGACTCTTCCTTTGTTCAAAAATCTGTTCCTAGAAAATAGTTACCTAAAGTAAGATGTAATTTTCCTGGCTTCCTTGAAAAATCACACTTACACAGTGCATTATAGAAGAGTTGACATCATTGGGCAAGGCATGAATTGATGGTGCAAATTTCAGAAGATCAAGCCTGAAATTTGAGTCCTGATTTTCTCTGCTTGGTTGTTGTCCATGTCTGGATAGCACTAAATTCTAGTAATTATGGATTTGGTCAACTTAGTTTTTAAACCTCAAATTCCCCTAAATATATTTACTGACTCAGGAATTACAGAAACAGAGCATTGTACAACAGTAAAACTGCTGCAATTGCTGTCTTTGCTGTATGTATTCTAAACCCAAATGCTTAGAGGAATGGAAAATTTCATATAGTAGGAAAGTTTGCTTCACGTTAACTTTACGTTCTCTTTAAAAGTCCAGGAAATGTTATAGAGGTATGAATCTACCCGGCAGAGAAAACCAGAATATTCCTTCAGTGAAGAAACTGCAGTTGCCTTCAGTTATTAAAGTGTTAAGTAAATTACTACTAATGTGATCCTACATCAGCAGCAGTATCCTGTTTCACTAATAGGCTACAAGCAAGCTATTTGGAAATGTCTATTACGTAAAACAATATTGATACCACATTTACAATTTTCAAATTAATATGAAAAGGTTTTTAATTGTCATGTTAGCACATTTCCTTGCTAAACTACTTTTGTATTGGAGAAACAGTAAATTTGGTAATATGCCTCAAGAAAAACATCTGTGTAAAGCTGATACTTCATACTGATTGTAAGGTAACAATATTTTACCAGTGAAATTCAGGAACAGTCACAATTTTCTCTCATTTGTTTTACCCACAGGACACTACTCCAGCAATGTTGGTCTATACTTCATACGAAGTTATCTTGTTCACTTATGAAGCAAACACTGGTTTTGGAATACAGCTTTAAAAACAATACTATGCCTGGTTTAC
Source organism: Psophia crepitans (assembly GCA_013399095.1). NCBI lineage: Eukaryota > Metazoa > Chordata > Aves > Gruiformes > Psophiidae > Psophia > Psophia crepitans. Next base: position 33,365 of record VWZZ01001647.1, on the reverse strand, counting down.
CCACAAAAGCAAACATGCTTTGGAAAGAAAAGTCCATGTCCTTTCTCAACATGGACTGATGAGAATAACGGGTTGAGGTGCAAATTAGCTCCTTAACTGTCTGTTGTCCTGGTGCTTCAGAACACAGCATCAATCTTCTCTGACACATTTTTCTCTGAGATCTGCTGCAAGCTGTTTAGCAAAGTAACAACTTGACAGAATATTTGGTTTATGAGCGAGAGTAATTTATATTTTCATAAAGTTCCAGTTCTAATCCCTAAATTTGCTAACTATTCTGTTGGAATCAGAAGGATAAATAAACATTCATTGAACTACATGTTCCAACAATGTGTTACAGATCTGCAGCTCAGGTGAACAATTTTTAAGAAATAACATTGCAAGATCGCTTCTTTCCACAAAAAAACACTTCTAGTAGCACTCGGAATGTGATGTTTTTCATCAGTATTTTTGCATTTATGGTCAGGAAACACAAAATCTTCAACTAAGACTGCAAAACCAGATTTGCATTGCCACTACTACACAACAAATCTACACAGGTGACAGGCATGCAAATGTCTGCACATATGTAATCACAGAACCCCAGACTGGTTTGGGTGGGAAGGGAGCTCCCAGCCCACCCAGTGCCACCCCTTGCCGTGGGCAGGGACACCCCCCATCAGCCCAGGGTGCCCAAAGTCCCATCCAACCTGGCCTTGGGCACTGCCAGGGAGCCAGGGGCAGCCACAGCTTCTCGGGGCACCCTGTGCCAGGGCCTCAGCACCCTCCCAGGGAAGGATTGCTGCCTCCCAGCTCAGCTCCAGGTCCCCTCCTGCAGCTTCAGGCCCTTCCCCTTGGCCTGGCCCCCCCTGCCCTGCAACCAGCCCCTCTCCAGCTTTCCTGGAGACCCTTCAGGCACTGGAAGGCCACAATTAGGTCTCCCCGGAGCCTTCTCTGCTCCAGGCTGAACAACCCCAGCTCCCTCAGCCTGTCCTTGTAGCAGAGGGGCTCCAGCCCTCAGATCAACTTTGTGACCTCCTCCGGACTCGCTCCAGCAGCTCCATGTCTTTTCTGTACTGGGGACCCAAGAGCTGGATGCAGGACTGCAGGGGGGTCTCATAAGAGGCAGAGTAATACCGTCCATATACAGCTGTTTTGAACTATTCCCCATTGCATCATCAACTGCTGCTTCTTCTGTTAATAATAAAGTAATCAAATTGTAAAAGTACTTCTATTCAATGAACAGCAAAACACCTCTGAGTGAATATGACCATGTCCCTTAGGAATATAAGATAGACTTGAACAGAAGTAATGTATTAAAACACTTCATCTATCTGACATGTTGTCGTGGTTTTACTCCAGCCGTTGGCTGGGCACCACATAAACGCTCGCTCTGTCCCCCTCATTGGAAAAGGGGAGAGAATTGGAAGAGCAAAAGTGAGAAAACTCGTGGGTTCAGATACAAGAGTTTAATAAGTGAAGCAAAAGCCGCGTGCACAAGCAAAGCAAAACAAGGAATTAATTCACCGCTCCCCATGGCAGGCAGGTGTTTGGCCATCCCCAGGACAGCAGGGCTCTGTCACGTGTAATGGTTACTTGGGAAGACAAATGCCATCACTCCGAAGGCTGCTGCCCCCCCTTCTTCTTCCTCCCAAGCCCCTTATAAACCGAGCATGACGTCATATGGTATGGAATACCTCTTTGGTCAGTTTGGGTCAGGTGTTCTGTCTGTCCCCTCCCAACTCCTTGTGCACCCCCAGCCATCCCACCAGCGGGGCGGTGTGAGAAGCCGAAAAGTCCTTGGCTCTGTGTAAACATCGCCCAACAACAGCAAAAACATCTCCACTATCAGTGCTGCTTCCAGTGCAAATCCAAAACACAGCCCCGTACTGACTTTCTTGAAGAAAATTAACTCTCTCTTAGCTGAAACCAGGACACATGTTTATATATTGCTACAACGAAGAAAACTCATTGTATTTCTTGACTTTTACATCTAGAAACTATTAAAGTGGAATATTCTGCACAGTCACCACATATATCGTTTATCGAAGATGCACAAGTAGAGGGGGAAAAAAATTAAAATTAAGGTTGTTCAGGATACCTGAGTACAAACTGTACATATCTTCTTAAAGTTTTCAACCTAGCTTTGTAATTGTAAAGGAAAAGTACTGTGGAAACCATTAATAGCTGCCTAAGTTAATTGTGAGTTTACTTGAGACAAAGTATATTGAACACACTTGTTGTTACTTGTATGGCAATTATACCCAAGGAGAAAGGAGTTTGTAATTCCAAGGTCTCATGGTCTGCGCAGAACCAATGTAGGACAAGAACTTAGCTTTCCCTTACTAATGTTCCTTGCCCATCAGACCACAGCCCAAATCTATTCTTTAATGAGTTCATTTTTAACCCAGCAAAAGCATGTCATGCTTAATTTTTACAATAGCTTCCTTGAAAAAGAATAATTAGGTTTTCCTTTATAGGGGAAATACTTTTGAACCTGTAAAGAATGTTCTCTATGTAGACTGCCGGAGAAAAATCTATTTCAGCCAATTAGAAATTACAGAAAGTGCTTACCTCAGAAGTTACTATTCTAAGAACATGAACAGATGTGGCTACAAAACAGCTTATAGTAAATTTCCAAATTGTGGAACAGGTGTTTGCAATTTCCAGTGTATCTTTATACCTACAGATAAATATCAGTACTTCTATTTTTGCTCTTTTTCTTAGAAAGGAAGTTTCTTCTATTAAAAAAAATATTTCCTCGGGAAGATTGGTAACAAATCTATGCATTACTTCAGACAATTTCACTCCAGCAGCCTTATCTTTTAACTATAAGCTCCAACAGGTCTTATTATAAAATTGGTCTGTGGGAGATTGCAAATGGGAGAATTTTGAGGCCATTTCAAAGAAATTGGCCCTAGTCTTCCTAGTTGGCTAACACAACTGAGGTTTAAAACATCCCCTAAACCAGTCAGAATGCGGTTGGTTGATCAGGGTAAAATCCAAACAACAAACTAGGCCAAACACACAATAAAAAATCCACAGAGTAGGAAATCTCACCACATTTTCACAGTTGAAAATACTGATCTTTACTTAAATACAAGGATAGGATGGAGGACAAAACAAAATGTTGGTGCTGTAGAAAGAATATAAATTAAGTTTTAAATACGCTGTTTAAATGTTGGGTTTCTTCTCAGAGGGAGTCCTCCTCAGCTTTTTACATTACCAGTAACAAAAGTGTATTAATATGATGTGCAAGCACTGTTTTTAGTTTTCAGAAAAGACTGTTGTTATTACACAAATGGGCAGATTAATGACTTAGTCATGGTTTCTTGCATTTTCCTCTTCCCTCCTAATGGTTAATAACTTTGCAAAAATAATTTTTACAAAAATAGTTGTTAAAAGCCTCTTAAAGCGAAGATTAATGTTACCATTGGTGATCCCAGCAATAACAAGTGAACCAAATAATAATCCCACCTCTAGTGATTTGTTCTATTGCACTACCGTACAATTAAGCTGTCTTTCATATAGTGTTAATATCATGAAGTAAAAAGGTCTGTTAATGCATTTTTAAAACACACAAATAAATGTCTGTCTTGGGAGGTTGATAATGGGCTGTACTGACCATCTCACATAATACATCAGCTTAGAAGTAGCCTGTAATTTGTGTTTATAATTCTATATGGAACGAAACTCCTAAAGTTATGTAAAATGTTTATGACATATATATACATAACAAGTTTTAATTTGTTTAAAATTAAAAGTAAGCCTTCATTGCTGAATACATAAATGTACTCTCCTGAATATCATTCTCCTAGCTTATTATTCCAAACTGAAAAATTACATGTCTAATTCTTAGCTAATTCTTAGACAAATTTTAATTATCCTCTTCCTATACAAGTTGTTCTTGTGTTTTAATGAATACTTTTTTAATATTACTCTATTTTTTGGCAAAGAAAAATTACATAAAAATGAATCGTAAGATTTAGGCCCAAGTTCCGCCCTTCTAAGGTAACAAATGACAGCCTTCTACTGGTTAATAAATATATTAACCACAAGAAGTACGTTTCACAACAATTAATACTGTATTTAGCCAAAGTAAAAAAATATATAAAATAAAATCAGACCACAGAGATGCCTCAAATATTTTACATGGACCAGAAGAAAACAAATAATTTCTAATTCATGTAGGAAATAACAGGTCAAAGAAATGGCTGGTGCCTAAATTATCTGGACAACTCTATAGAATACTGTAATTCTTCGAAGAAGTAGCCTTATTGGACTACAGCTTCCCAGACAGTATTCAAAAATAGTAATAAAAATGCTAATGATATTCATCACGTTATTGTGTAGGACTTTATTTTGGTTAGTAAAATGACCTGCAGGTCATAAAAATTAAATGTCCAAGTAAAAATACCATTCTTCTGACAACATTTATGGTCTAAAATAAGTTTCAAATGCAAATGTCAAAGAGCTTAGTAGCAACCAGATAAAAATGAGAACCAAAGCACAATATTTGGTACAACAGTTGCCATTATGATCCAATTTGGAAAGAAAAAAATGCTCAAGTATCAGCATAAAACTTCAGAAATGTGACACGTGCATGAGAAAAATCAAGAATCGTTCTCATATTTTATTAATTTCTGCCAGTTTTTAAAGACTTTTCTACTTCGACTTGAGTCTCGGTACTGCATGTTAAAATGGAAATATATATTATAAAATAATTTTTAAATTTCCTATATTAGTTTGAAAGATTCTATAGCATAATCCTGGCCATGTGGCAAATTTGCAAATAATGCATTGTAAAGTAGAGCTACATTAACAGTGTCAACTTGGGTAAGTACGCAGTAAACATGTTCGCAGCCATACACTTTCTTCTTCCCTTACTTAGAAAAAAAGAGCATAGGGAAGAAACTCCAGTGCAACTGCCAACATGTGACAACGTGAAACAAAGAACTGGAAGTATTTATTTGAATGTATCAGGCGCTTGACTCCGTGCCCTGATCATGGCATTCTACCCAAAGAGAATACTGGGGACAGCGATGGGAACTTATACCCAGTATAAATGAGAGATGTGGAACATCTTCCACACATTCACATTATGGAAGAAGCCGGCTGCACGCCGTCCCTCTGCCCAATATCCCTGCAAAAAAAAGCTGTCCGTCCTCCCCCTCGCCCTCTCAGAGGGCAGTTTTGACCCAGCTGAAGTGGCATCCAACTCCCCCACAGCAGACCCAGAGAAATCGCTTATTTTAAGAGGGGCTGGAGACAAGTTCACCTGCTCTTCACCATGCTGAACTGTGGGGTAGCTCTGAGGAGGGTCCTTGACTTTCAGCTGCTTCCGAAGTCTCCCACCTCTGTGGAACAGCCTTTCCTGCACTGGCTCAGGCGGGAACACGAAAAAAATGAGGTACCAGGGAAATACTCAGGTACCGACATCTTCTGTGAGGAACGCAGGCTGAAGTTCAGCCAAGCTTGGTTTTGTTACTTAAGAAACTCAAGTAGTTAGTAACAAACAACAAATATTTTATAATAAAAAGGAAAAAGAGCCCCTAACTCGTAGTTGCGCTCAGCACGCCCACGCACCAGCGCTGTGAGGGACGGCTGGTCCCCTCAGCATCCTCCCCTCGCGCCGCCGCCCGCCGCAGCTCCGTCTGAGGCGCCTCGCGCTCGGGGCGGGAACCCCGCCGCGCCCGACCCTGGAGGACCGCGTCGCCTGAGTCCGGCAGGGGGCGCCCCTCGCCTCAGCGGCGGGAGGGCGCGGCGGTCATGGCGGCGCTGCTGGAGCACGAGAGCCAGGTCTTCCTGGACCTCTTCCACCAGGACGGGCTGG
>VWZZ01001647.1:16264-27446 GCA_013399095.1 Psophia crepitans | reverse complement strand
GGACGGGCGGGGGGCGGCGCGGCCTGGGCGCTGTGCCCGGGCCTTGGGCGCGGCCGCGGGGCCTGACGTTCCGGAGCGAATCCAGGCCCGAGTTTCTGCTCGGGCGGCACCGTGAAGTCTTAACCCTAAAGAAGCTCCCACACGTAACTCCTGAGCAGCAGGGAGCCGCTAGCGGCGCGGCACAGCGGGAAGGAGTGAGGCCTGCTGGCATTCGTCCGTCCGTGTCCGAACAAGGCTGCTCCGTCCTGGCCGAGCCGCGGGGCTGCCCGCCGTCAGGGCGCGCTCCTCTGGGGAGGTTTGGTCGTGACCGTGGGGGAGCGTATGTCAGAGCTGTGGTGCATGAGATCAAGCTCCACACCCGCAGCCTGCCTGCTGTAGTTGTCCCTGATAGCAGGTGGGTGGACCCAAGGGTCATCTCGAGTCTCTTAAGTGGGTATTGAAATCGCTTGTTCTCTGAGAAAGAGCTTGTAAATTATAAGAGAAAATGTAAGCTCCTCTGAGTGACTGCGGCTCATATTTGCATAAGTATTGTCCAGCTACTACTAAAAATACATAGATTTTTAAATCGCTTGGATGAGTTTGAAACTGAACAAAGTATCCCTAAGAAGAAAAAGTCACAATACTTCTGACTTCCTTAGGTAGTATCTTATACTGTCATGCTTTGGATTTGTTTTGGGCAGCTCCTCAAAATTAGTGGAGTATCTGTAATTAAGGATTTTTGCTTCCATTTCATCAGTTGCCACAATGAAGTCTTGTGTTTTTACTGTATTTGCTTTAGGAGTATTTTATTGATCAGCTGAGGTCAGATGGAGTTGTTCATCTTCCTCGCCGTGTTACCAATGAAATTACAAATAATACTCGATACGAATTTTACACCCAAGGAGGAGTCATTTTTGCAACAAGTCGAATCCTTGTGGTAGATTTCCTTACTGACAGAATTCCTGCAAACCTCATTACTGGTAAGAGTTTAATGAAATACAGGTAAGACTGTCCTGTTTGAAATATTTCTCGATTAAAAAGAAGTGATCAGATTTTCTGGACAACCTGTGCTAATTTCTCTTCTTCCCCTTGATGCTTTGCTCGCTGCCCTTCTGCCCTTCCAAACGAGAAGGCGCCAAAAAAACAAAAGAGAAAAGCACAGCTTTGTACTGTAGTGTATTTCTTCTTTTCATACACATAGAGATATAAAAGGTCGGGCCGTCCTTTGGGACGGTTCTGGCCGGTTTTGCATTGCCACTAGAGGTCAGTGTGCCAGCAGCTTTGATCGGCTTGCTGCTTCATGTAAAACTTGGGTAACACGTGCTTCAATTGGAAACGTACATAATCTCTGTGTGAAATTCTGAGGCAAAACCAACAAAAACTGTAGTAATGTTTTTTGCGGAGTTTACATAGCAAAAAAAAAAAATCAGTACAGTGTTTCCAGGTGTTACAAATGAAAAAAAATTGCTTTTATAAAATCAGTGTGGAATCACATGTGAATTAATACCTGATGAGCCCATAAATTCAGCTAAATGAAGATATGAATTTATTTCTACTTTGATAAAATCACCAGGAATATTTGTTCTTTACAGCAGCGATAATGTACTTAATACCATAGTAAAACGGATGCAACTTGGCGTAGTAAACAGTGACAAGTTTTTTCTCCCAGGGTTTTCAGGGTAGTATGAACTCAATAAGCAGAGAAATATCAACTAAAAGTAGGACAATATTATAATAAACACATAGTCTTAGTGGCCTGTTAAATATTGTGTGTCTCCTGTAATGTCCTTCACATCTTGAGAAATGGGAAGATGTTCAGAAAGGCGTACAATCATTATTATGTGCTGAAAAAATTGCTTCGCAGGAGAGATGTAGGAATATCTAGATAGAAAAATACCTTCTAGTGGATTATTCCATGATTTGATCATGAATGGCTAGCATTTATATGGAAGTCTCTTTCTTATAGCTGCTTTTTCATTTACAAAGCAAAGAGGGCAGGAAGGCTCTGCAGAGGGTCTGGCCAGGCTGGAGCCATGGGCCGAGGCAACTGTGAGGTTCAACATGGCCAAGTGTCGGGTCCTGCCCTTGGGTCACACCAACCCCAGGCAGCGCTACAGGCTGGGGGCAGGGTGGCTGGAAAGGCCCTGGGGGTGCTGGGTGACAGCGGCTGGACATGAGCTGGCAGTGTGCCCAGGTGGCCAAGGGGGCCACCAGCATCCTGGCTGGTATCAGGAGTGGGGTGGCCAGCAGGAGCAGGGCAGTGACCATCCCCCTGCACGGGGCTCTGGGAGGGCCGCACCTCGAGGGCTGGAGTCAGTTCTGGGCCCCCCAGCACCATAAGAACATGGAGGCGCTGGAGCATGTCCGGAGAAGTGCAGCGGGGTGGGGAAGGGGCTGGAGCACCAGTCTGATGGGGGTGGCTGAGGGACCTGGGGGGTTCAGTCTGGAGAAGAGGGGACTGAGGGGAGACCTGATTGCTCTCTGCAGCTCCCTGACAGGAGGGGTGGGCAGGAGGGGTTGGTCTCTGCTCCCCAGCAACAAGGGGTGGGACAAGAGGGAACGGCCTCAGATTGCTCCAGGGGAGGGTCAGGTTGGAGATTAGGAAACATTTCTTCCCCAAAAGAGTGGTCAGGCCTTGGGACAGGCTGGCCAGGGAGGTGGTGGAGTCAGCGTCCCTGGCAGTGTTCAGAAAGCGTGTAGCCGTTGGCACTGCGGGACAGGGGTTAGCAGACGTGGTGGTGTTGGGTTGGTGGTTGGACTTGATGGTCTTAGAGGGCTTTCCCAACCTTAAAGATTCTGTGACATACAAAATCAATGACTGGGTTCTGAGTTGGAAACTTGTTACAGAAATTAAATGCACTGTAAGCTTGTCAGCATTTATTGTTCCACTGGAAGCTGTGAACGGATATAACGTACCGCATAGGCCTCACTTCACTAGGGAGAGTGAAAAACTGTAATGTGTGAGAAAAAATAAGCCTTGCTTTTAACAGGTGTTGGCTGAGCGAAGTGTAAATTCCAGAAGTATTCATCCCAAATACTTAATGTACTTCAACTGTTGTTTCAGTTCTCTCTACTAAAATGTGCACAATAAATGTTTTTTTCCTAATGCATGCATAGCCATGAAAAAAATTGGTGATGTAATCATAAACTTGATGGTATCTTCTGTCATCAGGTGTGAATATGAGTATCAGAGTGGGGGGAAAAGCAAAATAAAGGTTTTCAGAAGTCCTGTGTTTATGTAAACACTTGAACTGTTACCAGTGAAACATACTTGACAAGTCTGTAATTCCAGAATTTCTGTAACGAAGTAATTAAAATACTGGAACATACTAAACTTGCTTTGTTACATCTTGCAGTCACTTTTACTCCTTTTAAAAGGCTCAAGGTGAAGTTTTGCCCTAAGACTAAAGAATTTTCTAAGCTAATAAGTCCTGCCACTTAAGCACAAGGTTTCTTTTGCTAAAGATGCATCATTAACCCAGTTCTGTTATTCGGGGATTCTGTGGTACCAAAAGTGAAGAATCACTTGGTTTGAACCCCTGAAAATTTGTTTAACTGTTGTCTTAGAAGATTCAATTTCTGATTGTACTTTAAGGAAAAACATTAAAAGAATAAGACAGTTTTGAGGAAAAATCTACAAAATTTGGATTTTTCTTTACTTTTTTGTAACTTGAAAACCTTTTATTTTGCCAGGCGTTTTAGTATACAAAGCACACAGAATCATTGAGTCCTGTCAGGAAGCATTTATCTTGCGACTTTATCGCCAGAAGAACAAGCAAGGCTTCATTAAAGCTTTTACAGATAATGCAGTTGCATTCAACACTGGCTTTTGCCATGTGGAAAGAGTAATGAGAAATCTTTTTGTCAGGAAACTCTACCTGTGGCCAAGGTAAGGCACCTCTTTACTTCATTAGAGAGTTAAACCTTTTTTTTCTTTTTTTTTTTTTTAAGGAAAAAAAAAAAGCTCCTAAGAAAACTGTGTGTCTGCAGTCACACTGCTAATCTGTGTTCTCTCTTGTATTCCCAAACAAATTTCATTCAATTTTTGACAGAAGTAGGGGTTTTAAAGATGCTAAATGAATGTATTTTTGACAATAGACCCAAGTTAAATGTATAAGGGGCTGAACTTCATGATACAGCTGTCCGTTTACCCAATAGAAACCACAGCAGAAAGAAACATTCTTAATAGCTTGAGAAAAACTTCGCTTATTTAATGCGTGAAGTAACAGGAATAGTCTCTCGGTTCTGCCATTCATGGAGGCATTTGTTTCCAACTGTGATGAAACTCCATGTATCTCTTTCTACATGTTAGATGTTTTTAATCTTCTTTTACAGGTATGTTGTCTGTGAAGAATATTTCTTGATGACTGATAGAAACCAAACTGCCACATTTGCGCTGTCTTTCAGGAGCAGAGCCACAAATGCGACTGGGCACTTTAGGCGATTACCCCATGCAGTGCTCTTGCCTTGGCGGGGAGGTCTGCCCCTTTGTTCCTTTAGTCCAGTCTAGAATGCCTTTCGCTCCATTTTAACGTACTGTTACTCTGTGGTGTAAACTCTGTAACAGTCTCTGAACCATGAAAAGACCCAGGGTTGCGGCATGCAGTAAGGGAAATGCCCACTGAGTTTCAGAGGTCAGCAAACGTCGCCTCCTCTGAGCCTCGTTCTGTTAGTGAAAATCAGCTGGCATCTATATACCTGCGCAGCCAGGCTGGCTCTAAGGGCAGCGCTCTAACAGGGACCTGCTGCTTACAACGGAAAGCTAGGAATGTCACAGAATCTGCTAGGGGATCCAAAGGATTTGTGATCCCATTCCAGTTTCTCCCTTATGAGATTTTTTGGGTTTACTTTAATACTTGCAATGGGTAGTAATGGTGTAGAGTCTAGAGCAGAAGTTTTCCATGGATCATTCGCTACCACTGTAGGCTCACAGGACTAGAAAGACTACAGTCTTAATTGTATTCTGAGGCTATTCGTAAGCAGTCTTCATGTCTGTAGAAACTGATTTTTTGCAATTATCTCACCTGTTTACATTTAAAGCAATTTTAATTGTTTCTGAATAATTGTAGGTCACGCAAACCATTCATGTAAGTCTTAATAAGCTCTTTTCCTCTTAGATTTCATGTAGCAGTGAACTCATTTTTAGAGAAGCATAAACCTGAAGTGGTGGAAATACATGTGTCCATGACCCCTGCTATGCTCGCTATCCAGACGTCAATCCTGGACATTTTGAACGCATGTCTGAGAGAACTCAAACGTTATAATCCAGCTCTTGAAGTAGAAGATCTGTCTTTAGAAAATGCCATTGGTAAACCTTTTGACAAGGTAACCATTTTGCTGTGTCTAACTGAAGGGATGTAGATCTTCAAACTGTATGCCATGCAAGCAAAAGTATTGTTTGTAAAATAACTAGCCAGCAGCAACTGAGTATTCTCCCATGACACGTTTGTCATTGGTACAAGGAGAGAAACTGTGTTAATCTGTAATGGTGATGTCATAGTTGCCAGGAGGGTTTTTGGTGTATTGGTACTACTGTTCTTCCTTTATTTCTAAAGTCCCCACAGTAAGAATCTGTGGCTTTGTTGTTTTTTATTATTATTATCGTTATTAATTATAAAGATGGCTGCAATTTCAGCTCAAAATACGTTGGAGCCAAGTATGCAGTTACTCCCTCCCATCCCCTTTTTCCTCTTGAAATTTCCCGTTTGATTTTTTTTTTTTTTCTGTTAGGAGAAGTACTGTGTATAAGACATAACATGCATATGCATGCATCTGTTGTATCTCTTAATCATTACATCTGTCATTAATTGTGTGTGCATTGTTATTTTTGGCTGATCTGCAATGTTTGGCATACATATGCTTTCTGTAGGGTAAAATCGTAAACTTCAACCATCATAGTGAAACACAGTTACTTGATACCTGTGATTTAATCTTGATGTGAGTCGTTCTGTGCTTTAAATATTTGTAGGGTTTTTTCTTATACTCTGTAGGTTGCATACCTGCATGGTACTCATGTTGAAAATTAAATGACATTATCATGTTTTTTACTTTACCTAAATAATGGATACTGAAGGCACAGGCCAGTACCAGTAAAATAAGGTGATTTTTAACCTATATTTTATTTTTCTTTCTATATAACAATATGTACTGAAAGCCTTAAATTATATACATCTGCTAATCGCTGAAATGCTTTACATAAAGGTAACTATTATGTTAGCTGTGCAAAAAATTATTTTTTTAACGAATATCTCACCATCACATCTTCAGTCGGGTATGTTTAAAAACCAAACTTCGGGAAACTAGTGGCATCCCTTGTAAAGGATTCTCACCTCGATAAGTATGCTGTATATTTTGACATCCTGAACTTTCCAATTTATATTTCTAGACAATACGGCACTACTTAGATCCTCTCTGGCATCAGCTTGGAGCTAAGACAAAATCTTTGGTGCAGGATTTGAAGATACTACGTACTTTGCTGCTCTATCTAACTCAGTATGACTGTGTCACTTTCCTTAATCTTCTGGAGTCACTGAAAGCAAGTGAAAAAGCTTTTGGTGAGAATTCAGGTAAACACGGAATAACCATACAAGTTAATGCATGAAACAGTGAAATGCTGGTATTTTTAATTAATAGTCCCAAACATACGAAAGCATCTAATTAGGTTTTATATAAGCAGCCATAAGGACGTAGGGTTTTATTGACAGATAATGTTTTCATCTTCCCACTTAACTGCTGTTACTTAACAGTGTGAGATTTGCATCACATTTCTGTCTTTTCTTAACCTAGTAATTACATAGCAAGCAGGTAGCACAGGTATTTCAGATGAGAAATTTGGGGCTTTTACAGGACAAGGTTGAAAGACATACACATTACAAATGTCAAACTACTAACTGCTTTCTTTTCCTCTTTAGGTTGGCTGTTTCTTGACTCCAGTACTTCAATGTTTGTAAATGCTCGAGCGAGAGTTTATCGCATTGCAGATGAGAAACTGAATCAGAAAGGCAAATTCTGTGAAAAAAGTGATGTAAAGAAGGAAAATGGTACTGATCGTTCCTAATTTTAAGTTTGAGAGTGTCACACGATTTCAAATGCTCTGCATATTATTACTTTGTGTTGTGGTTTCCTGCATGATCTTACACAGCTCGAGATCTCAATCTGTTAGCTGGGATAAGTTGAGACACAATCTTAGTTCAAAAAGCGTATAACAACATAAGACAGAGTTGCAAAGAGGTGGTTCTAAGCTTGCTCAGCTGATCACTGGGAGAGTTTTTGTGGAATTGTTCTTGAATTACATTGGTGTTTAGCTTGATCGTTTTTATTTTATGTGACAGATAGTAGAATGCCATTGCTGTTATTTAAAAACAAAAATATATATTCAGGAGTTTTAGAGTTGAAGAATGAATGAATATTTTAACTTTTTGCTTCACTAAAGCACTTAACCCCATTTTTAAATGTTTGTGTTAGAGTGCTCTCCAGTCCATCAGCATAAGTTGCATGTGTAGGCTGTTAATATTGTATTTGCCAGCAGCCATGTCGCTATTGACACCTAACCACTAATTTAAAGCTCTGAAGGATATTTTGGCTCTAAGCACAATTTTATTTTGTTTCAGAACTCAAAAGGGAATTGGTTCTAGAAAGTAACCCAAAATGGGAAGCTTTGAGAGAAGTACTGAAAGAGATTGAAAATGAGAATAAGAACAGTGAAGACCTTGGTGGTCCAGGTGAGAGAATACTGGATGATGTAAGTTTTCACGGTAGAGCTAGTTTTTACTTCTGGTTGACTTTTGAGAGAAGGAGCCTAACTCTTTACTGTAGTTTTATTGAAGAGCTAGTTTTAAATTTAATAATTTCTGGATTTAAGGAGTCCATATGTATATATGTACGTAAACTATGTAAAACGGAATAGTTTTACATAAACTCTTATTTAGTTCTTGCTCCAAAAGAGGAATGTTATTGGCTACTATGCAATACTGTTTAGGAAAGAACCTAAAAAAACTACCAAAAAAAAAAAAATTCACTTAAATTTCAATATTGTACTGGTACCTTAGTCTCAAACCCAATAAAACTAATAGCATGTAAATTAATAATAATCAACGTACCATTCATTCGTTTCTCAAGTTCAGGTTAAAAAAAAATAAATAGTAGAGGTTCTGTCATATACTCTTTCCACCTTACACGTTCTTCTCATGCACCAGAAAATTTGGTTCTGCAGGAGATGTACCTACGCGGGGTAGAGTGTAGAAGGCAAGTGGTTTCTAACTGCTTTGCTGCTTTTCCTATTTTAGGGCTTTTCATCCCCTTAAATTCACCAAGTTTTATTTTAGGAAATAGTAAGGGTAAGAGAGTGCTCTTTTCTCCCACCCACAGTGTTCTGACTCTGGATAAGAACTAGCTCTCTCGACTAGTGTTGTAGGAGTTTATCTGAGTCAGCTTGTGGAAAATTGTTATTCAAGGCCCACAAATATCAATAATACTGTGTGAAACCTGTATTTTTTTAGAGACTCTAACTCAGCTGACAAAGGCTGAAAATTAGCCTGGTCTAAATTAAGTTCTAATTTCACATTAAAAAAAAAAAAAAAGAGCAGTTGGCCAAGTGTGTTTAAATACATGCCATATCTGCCTCGTTTCAGATGGTCAAAAGAAAAACCTGACTAATTTAGATGGTGTAAGAATAAGGAATGCTGACCTTTGATTAACACTCTCTAATCTTCCTTGGTACATAACATCATGCAATTTAGACTCCCTGAAAATCCAGAGCAACTGTGACAACCAAATGTAAGGACAGGCGTGCTTTTAGGACCATTAAAAACAATTTGCTCGAGAGATGTCTTGTAGCTGGATAAGAAGTACAGCAGAACAGATGATAAACACGATACTGTTTCTCGACTGCAGGGCAAGTGCTTATTTGTGCCAGTGATGACCGAGCTTGTGCACAGCTCAGGGAGTATATTATTGCTGGAGCAGAAGCTTTTTTAACAAGACTGTATAACAAAACCTTCGGAAAGGATGAGAAAGCTGGAGAAGTGTGGATTAAGGACAGAAAAGCTGTCAAGTCCAAAGGAAATGCCAGACCAGACACAGGGCCTCAAGCCAAAAAAGCCAAAGTCACAGCTTCTTCAAAACAAAATAAACACAGGAAGCAGCAAGACCGGACTATAATCCAAATGATGGGGAAAACTGAGGAGGAAAAGAGAGAGGAGTTAGAGGTGGAAGATAAGAAAGAATTTAGCAGTAGCCAAGAAAGCAGTATTGAAGAGACCATTCCTGAAGATTTCCACCTGAACTTACCCTCAGACTGTTACTACGGTATTTTCAAGAACCCGCTCACAATTATTCATCCGCTGCAGGGTTGCGGTGATCCCTACGCACTCACTCGGGTACTGCATGAAGTAGAACCAAGATATGTTGTATTATATGATGCAGAACTAACGTTTGTTCGGCAGCTGGAAATCTATAAGGCAAGCAGGCCTGGGAAGCCTTTAAGGCAAGTTGACTTGGTCAGTCTAATTTTAATCTTAAAAGAAAAAAACAAAAGCGCACTGTCAGCAATCAAGGCTTCTATTGATTTTTCTGTAGCTACCTTTTAATTCCTGTTTAGCCCTCTTCTGGTTTAGCAACAAAAAAAATGTTTACTTCCCAGAAGGTATATAGTCTCTTAGCAGAAATATTCCTGTATTCCCTTTTCTACAAGACCCCTACTTAGATGATCTTAGTGGCAAAAAACATCTCTGTGTGTATGACTTTTACACAATAAGCTTCATTTTGGTTTTAATTAATTTTTACATTTCCTGATGTCTGGTCATGCAGAAGACCGGTAATTCAGAAACTGTAACGGAAAAACAAGTAAACGAAACTACACTACAGAAAATGAGAAGTATTTGCAGTTCTACTTGGTTGTGGTTTTAGCTGACAGAAAGATTTCTGCATTGTGTAAATATGTTTGATACATTTGTAAATTGCAAAACTCACTTTTACAAATAGATGTTACAGGCTAATTAAAAATATAGAAAACTTAAAATTTAATATACTGTGAGGTTTTGCATTATCTTTCACTTACTATGCTGCCTGATATGGCATTTCTTGAATTCAGTAAACCAGTTATACCTGTACGTCTCTGAAAATAACTTACGGCAGTTTCTTAAGTCTTAGAATAAACACACTTTACTTACCACAGTTGAGGCACAATTTATTGGCATATAAAATTATTACCTTTTGAATTACAATGCTTTATACTTTAACCACCTCATGAAAATTATTTGCATAATTTTAACAGAGCAGTTGTAATTTTCCAGTCATAGATCTGTATATCTGCACTGTAACTGAAAATGGAAATCAGTTTGGCAGTATTTAGCCTTTCTATATCCATTATCTAGGTAAGGACTCTGGAGTGCAGGTAGAAATGGCAGAACTCGCTAAGTATATTACTGCATGAGGATAATTATTGGGTTATTTGTACAATTTATTTTTAATTGACTGATTGGCGTGTGTTGTATCTACCTCCAGCATCACGTTCCCACACTTCAGAGCAGGAAAATCAGATGCAGTGGGGGGTTAGGAGATGCACCGTATGAAAAGAGTAATAGGAATAAAATCCTATCAGTCTGCCAAAGCGTACCTCAATTAAAATACATTGGAAAAAAATTACTGTGCTGAAAAGCTATAGGCAATCAATTCTTTAAGGTAATTACTAATTCTAACTTGTTCCATGTAAACGCTTATTTGCAGAATAAAAGTTGGTTTGTCGGTGTGTTCATCTCCAAGATAAACGACAGCTTGTTCTTAGTAGAACCTATGATTTCCTTGTACAAATACATAATTTTAAAATCCCAGATTGTGTTTTTTCCTAGCCCAGGATGATTACAGATTTTTTTAGGTTGTTATAAATATTCTACTGGGAATATTTTAAAAACAGTAAGAAAGTAGCTTTTCCGTTATGCTTGCTTAGTGTCTTTACTGAATGGCTGACTGGAATCTGAGTCCACTCTGATTGAATCCTGGAATCCCAGTCAGCATATCTGCCACTGGATTTAAGGATTTTTGTTGCTGATTTTGGAATGTATTTACCAAAGAAGATGAGTTTTTTCACTTGCCTTTTTTAAGGCAAATACTAACTTGTCAGGCATGTACTGCTACTAATCTTTAATACTGGTTGTGGGTGTTTTTAACTTCTTATGAAGTTTGTTGATCTTTTTTTTTTTTTTTT
>VWZZ01001647.1:0-14256 GCA_013399095.1 Psophia crepitans | reverse complement strand
CGCCCTCAATTCTCTCCCCCATCCCGCTGAGGAGGGCAGAATGAGCTAATGGCTGTGTGGTGGTCAGCTGCCTGCTGGATTAGACCGCAACAATCTGACTGAAGGCTATTAATGTATTTTGATTGATTTTCTCACGTGATTGCAGTTTTCAGTGTGTGTCTGTGGTTCCTTAGAGAGAAGGCCAGCATGGTTATTCCTGAAGAAAGAGAAGGAAGAGACGAAACAAACTTAGACCTAGTAAGAGATGTTAAACCTGCCTCGGTTTCCACTGACACACGCAAAGCAGGTGAGCAGTTCCTGAAGTTGGGCTGCCAGCCCAAAGCTTGGAAAAAGACCTGTAACTACTGTTAGAGTTATAATAAACGTAATTAATTATGTTTTTCTTTGAAAAGAAAATAGGTTAATGAAGTATTTTACCATTAGGACAGGTACCATTTGGATTGTTCCTGGGCAGCTTGTTGGTTATGAGACTGTCTAGTATTGCTTGTACTGAGGTGGAGAGAAATTAAAACATTAAGGCTGAAGTCTACAGATAGTCAAAGGCAGTGTTGTCCTTGAGCTAGTAAACGTTGGGGACTGCTTTTGATCTTGGCAAAACAGATTGCTTGGGTAAACAACCGCAGATTGTGGGTTTTGTCTACTTTCTTTGCAATAAAGTACCTTTTGGGGGGGGTTCTAACCACTTTTTTGTTCCTTTCTTTTGACATGTATACTCTGTCTTCATCTTTGCAGCTCTGCCCCTGGTTTTCTTCATCATTTCTGTAATCCTGCTCTCTTTCACTGTATTCTCTCTAATCTTTGCTATTATGTCTTTTGTGACCTTGATGCTGCAGTCCCTTCTTGTGGCCTTCTACAGATCGGTAGGAGGCTAAAATACAACTCCTGCAATGAAATGCCACATGTCTGGGGGAAACACATGGAGATAAAAAGGATCAGCTTCAGTGTCTTGTTTCACAGGCAACTTGCCTGATGCATTTAAATAATTTTCATTTACAGCTTAATGTATTTCATTGTCATATATTCAAATCTTCCAGCAGGTAGTTTTTAAACAGCAGAGAATACTCCGTAAACTACAGTGTATAATTTGGCAACTGATTTCTGTCTATAACAGTGAAAAATTAGATAAAGTCTGGATTTACTATACTGCTGAAGTTGTGAAGATCCGTGAGGTGTGATGGCCATCCATTACAGAAGCACTGGCAGCAAACGGGAAGGCTGTACGGCCAGAGTCAGAGCCTTGGGTTAACTGTATTTGTTTTACTCTCTAGGCGGACAGGAACAGAAGAACGTTCAGCAAACTGTAATAGTGGATATGCGGGAGTTTCGTAGTGAGCTTCCGTCACTGATTCATCGTCGTGGTATTGACATTGAGCCTGTTACTTTGGAAGTTGGAGATTATATTTTAACCCCTGATATCTGTGTCGAGCGGAAGAGTATCAGTGACCTGATTGGTTCCTTAAATAATGGAAGACTCTATTCACAATGCATTTCTATGTCCCGGTACTATAAGCGTCCAATTCTCCTGATTGAATTTGATCCTAACAAATCTTTCTCCTTAATTCCACGAGGATCTCTGCATCAGGAAATTTCCAGTAACGATGTTACTTCTAAACTAACCCTTCTTACACTCCATTTCCCAAAGTTACGAATCCTGTGGTGTCCCTCTCCCCATGCTACTGCTGAACTGTTTGAAGAGTTAAAACAAAACCATCCCCAACCTGACGCAGAAACAGCAATGGCTGTCACAGCAGATTCTGAAATTCTTCCCGAGTCAGACAAGTATAACCCTGGTCCTCAGGACTTTCTGTTAAAAATGCCAGGTATTAATGCAAAAAACTGTCGTGCCTTAATGAACCACGTTGAAAGCATTGCAGAGCTCGTGACACTGTCAAAGGACGAACTCTCCAAAATCTTGGGTAATGCTGCCAATGCCACACAACTCTTTGACTTTATTCACCTGACCTACAGAGAGGCGCTAGCTAAAGGAAGAGCCAAAAGATGACTAACGGGGTTGTTGAACGTAGGGCATGGATAAGCTTTTCTTGCACAGAACTTTGGCAAAGTACATGAAATAATTTAATAAACGCCCTCTAAGATAACCAGCTGTTTGTTGCTAATGCTGTTCCATCAGTTTTAACATCAGAGTTAATTATTACTGAAGGCAAGTTTCAAGAGGAATAAAAAAAATTTTTAATAGAGAAACGCAGATGATATTTATACTTCCTATAACACTTTAACCAATTCTATAATATCACTGAATGAACTACATGAAGTTCTTCAAGTCCATAAGCATTAAGTGCTAAGATAAATAAAGGTGTTTTTCTTTTGGAAGTTTGGATGTCTTGTTGAAGCTAAAAATGTACCATGTTTAGATTAGTATGTGTGACCTGCTGCATCGTGTGTCGCTTTGCTTTTGCCGTGTTTATTAATGTCTTGCTCTCTGGATACTGCCCATTTCCACTGACAGCTATTCGAAACGCATTGTGCTCTTTTGTCAGAGTTCGTTTAGAACATACCGGGACTCGGTCGTGACTTTTAGGTCATCATAAGCCTTTGTCACAGTAAACTGTAATCGTATGGCATGTTCTACGTTGTATTTGCTTACTTTACTGGAAGTTACACTTCCTTTTTTGACATTACGAAGTCAGTAGGGCTCTGCCTTGCTGGTTTTTGCAAAGTGCATTCCTTGGGTCTAGACTGGGTAGAGATTCTGTAGTGGCACAATACAATTCTCAGTGTGCCTTACTTGTACTTTTAAGGTACTTTATTTTTTTAATCATTTCTGATAGCTCTTTCACGCCATTCACTTGAAAGTGAAAAATCCAGGTATACCATTGGGACTATTCTTTTATACCAGAGCATATTGCCTCTCATAAAATATAGTCGTTTTCTAAGTAAGGTTTTCCAAAAGTGTTCATAGTCCTTTCAGTACTGCCGCCTTTCTGTGTCCTATTGCACTTGTGTGTTAATGTCTTAAATAGACCATTTATCAATAATTTCAGTAAAGCTGTTGTCACCTGGAAGATAAAACGTTTAGCGTTCTGTGTAGCATAAACACAGGTTTTCCTCTGATAGCTTGTGAATCCGTATATTATTAAAAACACGTATTCTGCACTGAACTTTGATACAACAACTAAATAACAAACTGCTGTTGCCAGGAGGGTTGGTCCTGTCTCGTTACGTGCTAATGTATTTACATTAGCTATTTACAAAATCTTTATCTACAATGACTTGCACATATGTGTTTATGCAATTCTAATGCTAACAGGTCAATGTAATCCCCATCGTTAATGGATAACGTGCTGATTTTCTGTATTCACGTTCAGTAAAAACTGTGCTGTGCACTCTCAGGTTTAACATTTGCTGTGCATTTTAAGTGCTAATCATGAATTTCCAAAGTGAAGATTTTTCTGCAAATGCAAATTTCAGTATTAAATGCATCCATAACAAGATTAAAATTTGTTAATTATCTTGTTTCTCCTTTGGCTGTATTGATGTCAACGTTCTTATTTTTAGTGTGTGGTTTACAATACAGATCTTAGGGTTTCTGTTGCTCTTTATTCTCATTTACGTCCTTTAAAAAAGAAGTCTTTCTGTGAGACTTTTGCTAATTCGAAGCAATATGGTCAGAAACGTTCAGGGTTGAGAATGCCTGTAGGGTGGTGCCAAGAAAACCGAAAACCAGCGTGAGAACATAGCGTCCTGAATGCATGGCCTCTAGTGCCTGATTCAGAGGAGAGCGTAACCACCTGCGAGAGGGTGTGGTGTTCGTGCATTCGCATCTTCAGGGTGTTACATGCACAGTGGGGGGGTTGGGTTTTTCCAGCTGTACTACATCTCGGCGTTGTCGCTGGGGGGGTGCTTGGATTTCACCTTGTAGAAGGTGGAAAGGGAGGGCACATGAAGAGGTGGTAAAGCTGTAGCTTTGTGTTGTATGCTACATCAAAGTCACGTAATGCAATTCAATAATATTTGCTAAATACTTAGATTAAATTGCCTTTTGTTTATACATGTGGAATTTTTGTAAGGGTTTTTTTGGTTGGGTTTTGTGTTCACTGCAGGATTTGGCTTTTTGTTTATAATAACTACAGGTAACGTTGCATGTTATTATTGCTTATTTGTGATTTGGCATTTTACTGTAAAAGGTTAGGTTGCAAGCGAGCGGTGTGTCCTTCTGGGGCAGTAGGTATAAGTCATGAACAAAGGTGGAAGAGTTCTTGTCTCCTGAAACCAATGAACCCTGAAATAACCGAGCCAGAGTCTGCAACGCAACAAAACGTCTGGGTATGTGATGAGAATCCTTCAGATGTGTTCTCTGGCCTTATGGTGTTCTTTAGCTTGATTTCATCAACAGTAATGAAATCTGTGTATCTTCTTGGCACTGCTTGATGTTTTACGTTTGTGCTTTTACATTAAAAACAAAAAAGAACCTGCCTTCAGTTTGGGAGTGTCTTGGATTCTTCCTTATGCCCAAACCCAGACTACGCATTTCAAGGTCACTGAATATGTGGAGCCAGGGGTTTATATGCTTTTGGGAAGTAAGTCAGCAAGTTGCTTGCTTCTGCAGTTTGTCCTAGGCTTTGATTGTACCAGGTTTCTTCCAGAGTTAACAATAAACCCGAAATTTCTTAGGAACAAATGCAGCTTATATTAGCAAATCTATTTTGCATAGGATAGATGATGATGTAGTTCCTACATCCATTCCTGCTGCAGTTTCTAGCTACAGTTGTGGAGGAGAGGTTTTTCTTGCCGTGTCGTCTGTGAGCAGTTCCCCAAGCAAAACAAACTTTACCTTCAAAATTATTTTCTCTGCATGAACATGCATAGTAGGGCTTTTCTAGTACCGGCTGTACTGCTCGCTTCCAAATTTATGCTTACAAAACTTAAATGTAAGCCAGTGGACCAGAAATCCACCCCGCCTATAAAATAGGCAGCTATCCTGCAAAAGAACAGTGACTTTTGAAAAAGTACCAAAGTTTAAATGTGAGGATTTTTATGATTATGAGGCTTTGTTTGCAGAGCGATAGTACAACCACAATAACTTTATTTTTAACAATAAAAACATTTATCTCTAAAGCTTTCCTTAGTCACCTAGAATTCCAATTCTATGACTGTAGAATAGAATCCAAAAGCAAACATCTGCCAAAAACCAGTTACTAAATGAATATGCCAAACAGCATAAAGAAATGCAGCTGAGGGTTGTTAAAGACACTTGGTATGTGTGGGCTCACCAACTGAGAATTTTTCTCTGGGGCTCCATAAGCTGGGTGCTAGTGGGGCTTACAATCCCCTTATAAGGGCTACTTTAGGATAAAGTTCTCAGCTCTTACTCAAAGACAGCCTAAACCAATATTCAGTTGATCTGATTTTCTACAATAAGCAGTTTTAAGAAATGCAAGTAGGGTCATAAACCAAAAAGTTCAGAAACTATTGCTCCAGGATTTTGTAATACTTTGCAACTTCCTTCACATGTTGACTCTTCCTTGACATAATAGCAAGAATTCTTCGTATTTCCAGAATCAACTCAAACTAGGCATAAACTCCTTTATGTTTTTCATATGCAGTCCTTGATACCTACTTAACTGTGAGCTACCTTCTCACATTGGAAATACTCCCACTGTCACAGTGACATTTGACCCAGAATGTAGCTGAGAGAGAATTCAGTGCTCCTGTCCTCTCTGGCTTCCACTGATGAAACGCTGACCTTTGAAATTGTTCATTTCTTACCTTCAACTTTCCTTAAGACTCTTTGAGGGAACCAGTATCATCAGGACCAAATAAAACCACTTAGCTTTTTTTCCCACTAACTTGATGCAGCTAACACATACAGGAATGCCCAGAAAAGCTGATACTAGGAGGGGAACTAAGAGGCTCCTGTAGAAAACCAGCTCTTTAGCACTATCATCTTTCCTTGGATTTTATTGTTGAAACCAACAGGTGGATTCTGGGGGAAAAAAAATTACTCCATTGTAAAAGGCCAGAGAGAGCAGAACGTACATGACTGACTAAATGTTTTGATAAGGTTGTACAGGGAAATATTCAAATGTTTTAAAGCTTTAGTGCTATTTTTTATTTTGCATACAAAATGTTAAGAGTTCATCTCGCAGGGTTTTCAGTAAGAACGGCTGGCTGGTTTTTTACTTGAGTTCTACAGGCTTCTCTGCAACAAATTAAAAGGAGGAAATATTCTCATCCATGCATTCTTGAAAACAGGGAAGAAATGTTCAGTAGCTTGGCTCACCAATACTGAGCGAAGAGATTAGTTCTTCAGTCTTACGAACTCAGTAAGGGTAACCAGGGCTGCTGCAGTGCTGGGGTGATTTGCTCTCTGACCAGAAGACGTTGCTGCAATATATCAAAACAGGTCTGCATATGCACTCATTTCAGTGAGATTTTTTTAGAGCATGGAAAAATTCTCTGAATTTTATAATTCACATGAATTACAATAACAACTCTTATAAAGCAGACTTCCTAGGAATCTGAAATTGGGGTTAAATAGATACTGTTTTCTTAGCTTGCATTTTACCATAGTCTGTTTGTAAATAAAAACAAAGATTTCATTTCTAAGGTCCTCTGTCATTCAGCATCACTTCTTTTTTCCCTTCAACTTTATCATCTACTGTTGAAGAGAAGACTGTAGTTATTAAACAGGAATTATTATTCAGCAATGCAATCTTGTTCTTGAGCTCCCAGTTTCTTCCTCAACTCTTAGCATGGCACTTAAACCATTCTCATTTTTATTCTTTTTGTTTCTGAACAGACAGTGGTCAGGTGGCTAAACAAAGTTTTGCAATTGATTTGCCTTTTTCAGTGGCTTCCTTTTTCACCTAAGTTTGTTCTGCAGATCACAATAAATACTCTTTTTATGGAGACTCAAAACCACACAAAGGCGCTCTGTTTATGAGAATGTAAGGTTTACCATGAACTAGGTCCAAAGAAGAGTAAACAAACACAGTTGCAGAAACAATCAGCTGGCAACCACAGATGGGACTGCAGACTAAGGGATTTTGGGCAGGGGCCTTACAGAAGGATTTCCAAGAATGCCAGAGGGTAACATCATTTTGGAGGGTAGAATTTTCAAAATTACAACTAAACCTATCACACGTGTACTATAAGTTTATGTAAGTTTTATTTTTAAAGGACCATTCCCCAAAGCTCCGGCTTCTCTTTGGTAACTATAGTCCAACTGAATTATTCTACAGACCCTAACATGGAAAGCTCGCAAGCAGACATTGGAATATGGCATAATTGGATTAGCAAGAAGAGAAACAAATTTCCGTCTAGCTTCAGTGAAATACTTCTGGTTTAATCTCTTTAGTGACTCCTTAGTATTGTTCACAGAAACGTACCAACGTTCAAATTTCCAGTGCCTACAGAACAATCTCCCAAGTGATTCAAAGTCGAGGAGTCTGCCCAGCGAAACTGGCACGTAATGCCAATTAGCGTTGCTGCGATTCAGCCCCCTTGAAAATAGGCAACATCATAGTTCTAACTCCAGTGATTTGCACAGAGCTGCTCAGTTCCCAATACTGTGTGCAGTGGGAGATGCACATTGCTACCCGTCGTATGAACACCCTCTTGGGTGAATGGAACGTCACAAGGCCCTGGGGCACCAGGAATGTGCAGCTGCAGTGGAGGTCTCTGTGCCATATACCCACAGCATCATTTAACACTGACTTAGAATCACAGAATCTTTAAGGTTGGGAAAGCCCTCTAAGACCATCAAGTCCAACCACCAACCCAACACCACCACGTCTGCTAACCCCTGTCCCGCAGTGCCAACGGCTACACGCTTTCTGAACACTGCCAGGGACGCTGACTCCACCACCTCCCTGGCCAGCCTGTCCCAAGGCCTGACCACTCTTTTGGGGAAGAAATGTTTCCTAATCTCCAACCTGCCCCTCCCCTGGAGCAATCTGAGGCCGTTCCCTCTTGTCCCACCCCTTGTTGCTGGGGAGCAGAGACCAACCCCTCCTGCCCACCCCTCCTGTCAGGGAGCTGCAGAGAGCAATCAGGTCTCCCCTCAGTCCCCTCTTCTCCAGTCTGAACCCCCCAGGTCCCTCAGNCCCAGAGCCCCGTGCAGGGGGATGGTCACTGCCCTGCTCCTGCTGGCCACCCCACCCCTGATACCAGCCAGGATGCTGGTGGCCCCCTTGGCCACCTGGGCACACTGCCGGCTCATGTCCAGCCGCTGTCACCCAGCACCCCCAGGGCCTTTCCAGCCACCCTGCCCCCAGCCTGTAGCGCTGCCTGGGGTTGGTGTGACCCAAGGGCAGGACCCGACACTTGGCCATGTTGAACCTCACAGTTGCCTCGGCCCATGGCTCCAGCCTGGCCAGACCCTCTGCAGAGCCTTCCTGCCCTCCAGCAGATCAGCACTCTGCCCTACTTGGTGTCATCCACAAACTGACTGAGGGCGCACTTGATCCCCTCATACAGATCATTGCTAAAGACATTAAACAAGACTGGACCCAAGACTGACCCCTGGGGAACACTGACTTAAGTCATCTTACAGTTTCTTTTGTAACTTTATTCTCATGATGCTGTGTTTCCTTATTCTCAGATTCTCCATTTGACTTTAATCTTTCATCTACTTTTCCTCTGGAATTTTCTATTTTATTTCTTTTTTGCTTCTCTAACCCTAATGGCCTCTGTCCATATTCTTCTCCATTTGTTTGCCTTCAGGAATGCTGCTTCAATATTGCTGCAATTTGTGATGTCTTTTGAGTGCAACTAACACCGAGTTTTTTGCAGGACTGGCTGCACTGGAGCCTTGTCCAGTACTTAATATCCAGGGGCTTATATAAAAAATGTATTGTACTTCATTTTTATTTTGGGCTCAGACTTGAGGCACGTCACACTTGGAAAACTGGCATGTAGAGAAAGCACAGAGCGGCCGGCTGGCAGTCCTTGCGACATGTAATCCTCGTTTTTTTTAAACAGATTAAAAACAGGCCAAATACCGATTCAATAAAATTATAATCCGTTGCTTTTATAAATTATTCCCAGCCTTGGAAAACTTTCAAAGCATTTTTTATGTACAACAAAATTCTTGGAATCTTATGCTTAGATAGCAGAAGTTACAAACTTCCTTGTTGCATATATATCTGATTGCCCTTTTAACACATTGCAATAATACAACTGTCAAGTTTTCAGAGCCTGCAAAAATTCATATTCCATGCATAATCCTTTATATCAGGACTTGGGAGATCTGCAACAGCAAAAATATTAACACCATGTCTCCTACTTTCATCTAAATTCTCTTTAACAAAATCCCCCTATCTAGCTCTTCCCATTGTCAAGATACGCTGTGTTCCTGCTTCATCTTTAAAATCTGTGAATTTTAAGTGTTGGAAAGAACTATGGTCTTTAAAAATCAACATATATTTGTGTTAAACTACTACATGATGCTAACCGCCAAAGCCTATGTGATCCACTTGTTTCGCTTCTTACAGATGCATTCTGAAGTCTACCAATCCACTTTTTCTATAACTTAGAGAACATTCTATATTTAGAATGCTTGCAGCTGAAAAGCATGATGTTAGGACCATTAGCTGGAGGCAGGAGACACTCTTAATACAGAGATGGCCAGTGTGTAAATGTTCAGATCACCTTCAGCTATACCACAGCAGCAAAAATCTAGAGATCCTTCAAGAAAAGAGCTCTGCCCATACCAAACATGAAAAAATACCCAGAAACTTTTGAGGCATGTCCCACACAAATCTTCATGCATGAGGTACTATCTATACAGATAGTCTTTAAGATACTGAAGGTCTCTCAACCAAGCCTCGAATTGCAGCAATAAATAAGCTGTGTTACAGTTCATATCACTCTTATGGTACTTTAGGGTTTTCTTAAATATTAGCATTGCATTGCGCATCACTAGCTGACAGAAGTCACAATAAGATTTTCTTTTTCACTTTAACATTGACAGAAGGTTTGGATGATCACATTCTGTCATCTAAATTTTTTCCACAAAGTGTTACTGATATCAAAATGCAGTGGGTTTTTTTTCTTTCTTAGCCTCATCAGCTTTTTAGGGATCCCGAACGTATTTCTAGTGGCTTGAATAACACATGCATTATTACCCAAACAGAGGAATTTCAGCTGATAGCCACCAGGAATCTCTGACTTTCCTTCATTCACTATCAACTTTGCCAATAGCATGCAACATTACACATACACATTTGCACACACAGAGTTATCTGCTGCGTTGGGTAATATAAGCCTGCACATCTTCTGTGTCCATGTCTCTGACAATGACCCTGAAAAGTAAGCTAAGCCCATCCCTGTTTCTATATATAAAACTGTTTGCTTAATTGGAGGACTGCACCAGGAATAAATAATGAGGTAATTTTGAAGATCATTCCCAGAACAGTCAGCGAGGATTGTTTCTGCAAGTCGGAGCTATCTCCTCTCCTTTGTTTTTGGTTTTGTGGCTGGTTTGGTTTTGTTGTTTGTTTTTTAATGAAATGATTTCATTGTCTGAAGGTGGACAGCTTTTTATCTAAATGCGGTTTTAGGAACATGAGCAAGGTTTTGGAGTGTTTGTTTACTGAATGCAAAAACTTAAAAGTTCAAATCCTAAAATGGGATGAAGGATTCTAACCAGGTTGGAAATTAAGTTCCAATCATGAAAGGGAAAAACTCCCAAACTTTCAAGTACTTTCAGTATTTCAGTCAATTAGGGAAGACTACCATCAAATTTTTCCCAAGGTATTATACAGATCTTATTTACCTTAAGTAACAACAGTTTAAACTAGGAAGTTAACTACAAATTTTATTTGTGAAAAAAGATAGAGATTTCAAAGAGACTTAAAGAAGTATAGTAATTCCTTTTTAAACCTTTTAAACTCTTTAGCTGTAATACATTATAAAGGTGTGATGATGATAATAAAAAAAATCCCTTCTGTTTTTGCCCCTATTGTATTTTGCTTTGTTTCTTCTAATGTATTAGAAGTATACATGGCTCCTCTATGTCTTGGTCTGTGCACTAACAGATGAGGTAAGAAGTAGCACACAAAGTTCATAGCTAAGTAAAACTCCTGCACAGTAATGGGGTAGGCTTGCTCACAGGCTTGCTGGTGATTTCTTATATTAACACAATAATTGTCTTTTTTAATGACTATGACCAGAACCGTAACTCATGTAACTTGACCTGCATTGGTGGAAAGAATACAACCTCTAGTCAAATACCAAACAGACCCCATGAGGAGAGGACTCTGCCTGTTTGACAGATTATGAAATTAAGACCTTAATTCTGTCATGCACTTAGTGATGTATTTATTTTATCCCTCAAATAGGGAGACAGAAAAACTAAAGGCAAAGGGGTATGCCCAAGCTGGCAAAGCAAGTCTATGATCAAGTGTGAAATTGAAACTAGCCACTGACTCAGTTTATACCTTAAAAGTCTTATCTTTCATATCCCTCCATATGCTTTTCACTTCTGAGATGCTATTATTTATTACTAGTTTAAGGTAAAATCCTTAATTTCAGTAAGTGTCTAGTGATACTCTAAGTAGCATACACTGAAGTTTTCCTTAATTCCTAGGACTGATGCACTGATTCACCCTGAGCCACTCTCAGGCACATGCAGAAACGTTGTGCCACCTCCAGTGTATCTTTGGGACCCAATATGACACCTATCCTATGGCACTAACTCACCAATAAAACCTTTCTAGAAGCCAGTTTCACCTTACCTTCTGGGTTGTCTCTAACTACCCAGTAGAGAGGAAAGCTGGGGATTAAGTGGTAGCATGGAGTAAAGAACCAAGAAATTACTGTTTTGCTGCTAGACTTTTTCAGTTCAAGTCCTTGTTCAAAGAGTGAGTTTCAAATACTACAGAGAAATTCAGGCTGTCAGGCAGGATCCAGCTCAGACCTAGGAAATCTGGATTTCCAAGCAACTGTGATTAGCTTGCCCCTTACTGTTAGGGTTACACTGCTTCAACCAGCACACTTCAAGATAGGATCAGGGCCAAATCAGTTATGATCCATTTTTGTTTATCTAAAAGGCTCATGTGGACTTAATTTGCTATTGTGTGTTAAGAAATAATTAATAAGTAGAAAGGATTACGAACACATGTTTGGCCTAGAGACAAAGACAGAATGCAGCCATAACTTCAATTTTGAAATGTCTTATTTCATCATAAGCTTAACTTTCAAAGTTGACACGGGGATTGTGGTATATAACGCCTCATTTTCAACTAATTGTGTCTTAAAGGTCTCTTCCAACCTTAATGATTCTATTCTATTCTATTAAATGAGCATCCAAACCTTCAGCTTGAAAGTTCCAATTAGCAGCTATATGATGGGGGTTTTTTTCACCGTGTGTAGCTGCCAGCTGGAGGCTCTAGACATCTTTTAAGTACTGCATAAAATAGACTGACAAAGAAATTAAAACTTTTTTATCAACTTTAGCCAAGGAAGAGGGGAACTGCGAGGAAGAAATGGTTATGCAACCCAGGAAAGAGGAGGGGAAAAGAGAGAGTCTTTTCAGCAGAGGAGACCTGTCTCCTATGGCCTCTCTTAAATTAACAATTTTGCTTTACCTCTTTGCATTTCAGCATTTGTAAAAACCTACACTTACCGTACTATCTAGCTATTATTTAATGATTTAGCAGTTCTTATAATGTACCTTTTTAGGATTCTAAAGCCTTTCTTAAAGGCAGGCAAATAATTCATCCACAGGACTATTTTATTCTGAGTGGGAGGGGAGAGAGAAAAAAAGGCAAGAAAATAAATTCAAATGCCAGTAAACAAGATTCTTAGCAAATAAAATAAACACTACATTAGATATTCAATTATTTACAAAACAGCAGCTTGGATTTGAGCTCTGTAGTGCATTATAGGAGTAATTGACCTAAGAAGAACCAGTATTACCCAGGCCTTTTTCATTGCTTGTAAAGGGTAAACTTAGTTCTGTAACTGCTTATTAACATCTGCTCTGCCTTCCAAACTATCTGTTAAAATGGGGAGAGCACAAAATTGTTGCTAATACTGAAGGATTTCCCAGAGATAGCAAAAATTAATTCGTTCATATTAAAATAGCATTCAAATATCTAAATAGTTTCCAAACACAGTATACATAGCTCAGTCTTACTGTACCCATTATATATGTAACAAGTAATATCACTCTGCAATGTACTCATATATCAGGCTAATTGCTCATCAAGACTATCACAATTTTTTTTAATTACACATCCACCTTAGTTCCCAATTAGCGCTACAACAAAGAGGTCTAAACTTCTTAATATGGGTCTGCACAATCTCCAAGAGAAGAACATGGGCTTCTTTTCCTTACTGAAGCAACATTTGATCAGGGATAGCTCACAACACTGCACACTACTTGCCCAGGTCTCCACACCACGTATGGTTCAGAAAGTTGCTAAGGCACAATGTGGCAGAGCATGGGAATACATAACCTAGTCTTTCCTACGCATCCACTTTTTTGTCCAGCGTCAGACAAGTAGTATCAGGCAAGTCAGATCTCTGGTCCTCTGCAGTGTGGCGAGTCATATGTATATTGATGATAAAGTCATAATCAGCACTTCCATAACTTTGCTTTTCATCCTGAATCCCTTAAAATAGAATCATGTAGCAATATGTGTACAGATTGCACTTTTTCCTAACTGCACTTTTTTGTAACTCTGTAAAGCATACAATCACCTGCCTCTGCTACATGAGATTATGAATCAGATAGCAAGATGATCTTTTTTACAGCGCATTCTTTCAGAAATTTTAAACATTCATTACTTTTATTAGTGCCTATATACATATTGGTAAATGCTGTTCTTCTTCATAACGAGGATTACCTTTTCTGTTTGTTTAAATGGATTTGTATGCCATTGAGGCATACAATGAGGGAGGTAATAACTTCCAGGCTTTAAAAACTCAAGTCTTTAAACATGCTTTTATGAAGTGATAAGAATTATCAATATATTTTGACAGTCTTTACAAAAAGCTTCTTATAATGTGATGGTTTATCCCTAATCAATATTTTGAATAATTCAGCCCAAAGTTTTCTTGGCTCTGTTAAGTAGAGAAAACCAGTATTAATTTAAGGTGCCTTGCTTTAGGGCTAAGAAGAAACAAAGAAAAATGTAACTTTTATTAAATAAACTCCCACGCTACATTGTGTGAAAACTGTATTTTAAAAGTTGAACTTCACTCCAGTGAAAAGTACAGACATCCATCCCATCAAAGATGTTTTACCATCTGTCAGGCAAGATTTCATCTGATAGAATAGAATAGAAT
>VWZZ01001646.1:395884-410901 GCA_013399095.1 Psophia crepitans | reverse complement strand
CAAACCATTCTGTGATTCTGGGCTTCAGAGTTCTTATTGTGGTACCATGATTCTGTTTAAAGCTTTCTCCCAAAGGCACGGTGAGTGTTGCAGAACTGAAGGAAAAATGGAAGCACTTGTGCTTGCCGGAGGAGCAACTGGAAGCTATCCTGCAGGTGGATGATTTCAACGAGGAGGTGGAGTGGATGAAGTTTCTGGCACTTGGGTGCAGCGTGCTCGGCGGGGTATGTTCACAGCAAGAGCCCTCGTATCCAAACGCAAGTGGTCGTATATGGTCGTATGTGAGGTAGACCACAGAACAATTAATGCAAATGGGCTTTGGGGAACGGCGATTGCTCTTGCAGCAGCTGGCAAAGCTGCTGTTCCCCACCAGCGCCTGGTCAGGGGAGCTTAACCAGAAAGAGAGGGTGATGTCTGCAGTTTACTGGGATGGCAGGAGAAGAGCAGGTGTGTCCCCAGGGAGCACGGACCATGAGAGAGAGGGCAATAGAGGAATGATGCTTATGGCATCGGTGTAAGTGTCTGCAGAGGAGAACTGGAGGGAGAAATTAAAACATCAATTTGTAACTGATTGTGTAGACTATTAAATTTTTCACAGAAGCAGTTAGTGTTACTAAAGCTACACTTAATTCTTCTAATGTCAGTAATTAAATCTCAGCAAAGCATTTCAACAGAATGTGATACTGTAAAATGCACTAAGCTGATGTTCTTATGGAGTATATTTTTAATGACTTCTGCAGTAGGGAAGAAGGGATACTAAAAATAAAATACACGTCAAATAATATTTTGAGGATGTTCCAATACCTGAAAGCCCTGCATGTTACATTGGCCGAGTGATGCAATCCTCTGTGTGTGTTTATATATTAATTTCAACTGTGTATTAATTCCAGTCCCCCTCCCAACATGATTTTATAGTTTGGGTTCTTTTCTTCATTTAAAAAAAAAGTAACAGCAACGTTACTTATTTTAAAAAAAAATCAAAACAACAACAGAGTCACAGGAACATTGTTCTGATGAAGCTAGACAGTCTACATTTACCTCCATCTATCCATCCTTTCCGATATTAAGTGAATGATTTGATTTCCGCTCTACATCCTGAAACCTAAACTTCAATTTTCTAAAGCAGAGAGGAGGACACACACAAGCAATTTACATTCATTTCCCTGCAACTGTAAATTGTGTTCTTAGTTGAACAGGGCCACGAAGATGATCAGAGGGCTGGAGCACCTCTCCTACAAGGACAGGCTGAGGGAGTTGGGCTTGTTCAGCCTGGAGAAGAGAAGGCTCTGGGGAGGCTTAATTGCGGCCTTCCAGTACCTGAAGGGGGCCTACAGGAAAGCTGGAGAGGGGCTGTTTATCAGGGAGTGCAGTGACAGGACAAGGGGTAATGGGTTCAAACTAAAAAAGGGGAGATTTAGATTAGACGTTAGGAAGAAATTCTTCCCTGTGAGGGTGGCGAGGCGCTGGAACAGGTTGCCCAGAGAAGCTGTGGAGGCCCCATCCCTGGCAGTGTTCAAGGCCAGGCTGGATGAGGCTTTGGGCAGCCTGGGCTGGTGGAGGGTGTCCCTGCCCATGGCAGGGGGGTTGGAACTAGATGGTCTTTGAGGTCCCTTTCAACCCAAACCGTTCTGTGATTCTGAGTTTCTTAGAAACTCCAGTCATCTAAAGTATCTTTCTGTAAAGCAGTGATGTGTTTTTACAGCCTTGGAGAACTAACCAGGGAAGCAGCCTGCTAAACTGCCCTTGAGAGGTGGGGAAATGGATGTGAGTAACTTTGCTGCACTGTGAGAGGCAGCGAGTGGCAGCTCGCAGTGACGGAAGCAGGAACAGCAGTGGTGTGGTACCACGCTGCTGGAAGGCCATGCTGAGTCCGCTGCCATCGTGTAGGCAGGCACCTCTCCTTCCCCGCAGAGGCCTCCCAGGGGAGGAACTACATTAAGTAAAACTGTTGAGGGATTATAAAATGACACTTCTCTGGCCTGTGTTGTAGATCTTGAATGGATCCTGCGTTTATTTTAAATATTGCTGGTTTACTGTTAGGAAATACTTCTCTTTGTAAAAAGTCATTGCTTGCTTATTAATGAAGAGGTAAGGATAAATTTTGAAAAACTTATTGCAAAAATATTACTATTTGGGTTTGAAAAGGCCTGTGTGGGTTTTTTTGGTTTTTTGTTTCAGTGGCATCCAACCAGTCTTTGACTCAATCAAGCGCCATGCTGAATTTTTCCACACATTTCCCTGTGTAGTTCAGCGTGTACAGGGCACCAGATTACAGACATTGTATTGAATAAAGGGGTTTTTTAAAGTTTATTTAGAATTAATACTTCGAGGCACATTTGTTCTAAAAGGAACTGGGATGTTATTTGGCTTTGACTAAACTGGAACATTCTTCAAATGCATTTTGCCTCGGTGCATTTTCTACTGACTACTAAAATGGAACTTGCGTACAAGTAAGGAAGATATAAATATCAATGCTCCTA
This sequence comes from Psophia crepitans, assembly GCA_013399095.1. Classification (NCBI taxonomy): domain Eukaryota; kingdom Metazoa; phylum Chordata; class Aves; order Gruiformes; family Psophiidae; genus Psophia; species Psophia crepitans. The sequence goes on along the minus strand of VWZZ01001646.1, from coordinate 408,421 downwards.
AAAATTAATATCATATAGTATTATGTCATAGTAAAAAAATCATCTAACCCGTATGATTTTTCTGGGTTTTGTAGATATGTCTGTTTTAACTGCTGCTGAGAATTCCTTTAGCTCTACTGAGGTAATACATATACACACATATCCATCCAGCTAGGTACAGCGATGTTCGAGCCTTTACAGTAGCAGAATAGAGCGATTGGGCCATGCTGGAGAGAGTGCTCAGAGTGCCCTCTGCAATCTTTAAACATCACAGGATTCTGGTATTTTTTTTATCCCTGTCTACTAGAACTTCATTATTGTTTCCATCCCTTCACCTGCACTGGAGGGCAAATTTGGGGTTGAAATCTACGTAACTACGATAAAGCCTTTGTCTCATTTACACTTTTAGTGGCTTACAGTGTGGATTGTCATGGTATGCAAAGGATGTTCATGGCTCTGATACCGTTCCCATTGTTTCTTGACTGACCCTCCCTCCTACAGTCCTTACTGAGTTCAATGAAACATGCCTGTGAAATCTTAACGAGGGACCCAGAAGGCGGAGCGGCTCGCATTCCCTTCGAAACATTCTCGTTCCTCTACTCCTATTTGGTCAGTATCGATGGAGAGATACCAGAGGAGAAAACTGAAGCATTCCTCCACAAAATTAAAGAACAAGCGTAAGTAAAAATCTGTGTGTGGAATTTTGGTGTTCTCCATAAACCTTTCATTTCAGATGAATGATCTGTCTTCACTTTCGGTATAGCCATAACGACAGGACTAAGAGTTGTCTAAGGTTATATCAGAAGTGTACAGAGTCATTTCTTGTTAAGTGGTCAGCATCGGGGGGTGAACTGTTAAATGGTAAATTGTTATTTATCCATTTTCCTCTGAAATATTGAAGTCACTACCTGGTGGTACAATTTTCCCTGTAGGAAGCAATTACGTACAGGTTTGTATCATCTGCGTATTACTGGAACTAGCAGCGTCTTACGGGCAGCTCTTTTTTGTTTTAACATAGATCATAGATCAGAGAGAAACGGGTAATTCCCACTTGAAGTCTGAAGTTTCTATCATGTTTCTCCTTAATTTCTTCTCCCTAGAAATTTTCTTGAGAAAACGTTCAGTACATGCTTGGTCTTAAATGGTTTGGCTCTTCAATTTCTGTGGTATTAGCTACAGCAAACTGTCCTTCCTGGTCCGTGTGTTTGTTGCCCTCAGTGGGTATAAGAGACAAAGGCTTTGGTATTTGTACTAGGCTGGGAAGGTCGGGTACATTTCCAGTCTGTTCTGCTTCTCTTTCTGCTTGCTCTCAGGTTAGTTTATAGTTTATTGTCAGTAAGCCACGAACCAGCACGGTTCTTCAGGGCAGGAGATGCGCAGGTTGAAGATTAAGCAAAAACTCACAGCCTGGCTCTGTTTTGCTATCGACAGCTGTGCTGTTGTGCCATCTCTGGCTTGTTTCGTAAGGAAGAGGCAACCCCGTTCTCACCTCTTGACTTTATCCAGTGGTTTGTTAGCAAATGATGAACCTCCGTGAATGACACAACTTTCATATATCAAGGCAAGGTAATTATTTGCAGCACCTTGTTAGTGTGGTATCAAAGGTCTTACTGCTGACACTAGTTAGCTCATGCTAACTGCGGCAGGTGGAAATTGCATCTCTAATAGACTTGGTTATGTGAGCCTTGTGCCCGCAGAATTCAGTGTCAAAACCTCGTAACTTTTTAGCAGATGGAGGAAAGAATCCATCAGGGTACTGCATACATTTGTGCCAGAATTAGCATTAGAAGGTATGAAAATGAGTGTCTTCAACCCAGCTCTCAGTGATAAACTCCTACGCATTTTATCCATAGTCACACACAGGTCACACAAAATGTACTTTATTTTTAAAAGATCTTATTATTTTTTGTACTTTATTATTTAAAAGATCTGCAACAGGCTTGTACTTCAACTGCTGTCTACGTGGCATGTTTGCAGACAGTATCTGACCCTTCCTACCATCTATCTGTAATTGTTTTTTGCCAGACTGCTACCAGCTCCATGTACATGGGACCTCAAAAATGCACAAGTACACAAATGAACTGGCTTGTTTTAGTTATCAGATGGACATTTTTTAATACGAACTAATAATTGCACTCTCGCTTGCTATTAACATAACCCTCAACTGTATCTTGCCCAACACACTATGACCTACCGTGTTTGTGTTGTTCTAAAACATTTGGTCTGTTCCTTTCCAGCGACCGACAAACTGGCATGGTGCTGCTCAGGAATTTTCTGACCCAGCCCTCAACATTGCTTTGATCAAGCCTGCTCTTCCGCACCAGGTGAGGGGCGAGCGGAGGGGGAAAGCAATAAATACGTGCAAGAAATTTCTGTTCAAAGGAACGTTATTTGCACATTACAATACAAGATGATCCTCTTCTCTGGCGCTTCCTTTTCTTTATGCCGCTGCTGAAATGGCCCTTCAGTGGCTGTTACCTGAACGCACCGTTATACTGTTCTCCCGCCGCTCAAATACTGATGCTCACACCTAGGGAGTGATACCTTCACTCATTTGTTTTTACTGAGTAAAATGTATTTTCTTATGGATCTTCCTGCCTATACTTCACAAGTGATTGTAAGAAAAGTAGTAAAACACAGAATTAAATTTAGAGAAGAGTGAACAAGCTCTAATTGGTGCATTTCTCATTATGCTTCTGGATAGTGCTGACTTTGACTCTTACACAAGTACAGGTTGTCTTTTGACTACCTTGTCTGTGTGAACAAGCTCTATTGAACGAATGGTTTTACCAGGCCTTACTCAAGAGAACTTCATGAGACCGCTGTGGCTGAGCTGGTAGAAGAAACATCAACTCAAGAAAGGACTGCAATGGTTCCATACTGTTTTCTGTCAAATAAGGACCGTTTCAGAAGTTAGATACCCTTATCCACTCTTAGATGCGCTTGTCTAATTAAGGATCTGTTTCAACATGTATCTTGTTTTCTGACGTGAAAACTGCATTTGTCACGTGGGTGAGGAATGCCTGACAAGAGTTCAGTTTGGTTTTGAGTTGAACAGCTGCAGTAGGTACAGCAGTCTAAAACAATCAGAACTAGACTAAGTATTTAGTGACAGAAAATCACACTTGTAATTCCAGAAACAACTGAGATGAGACAGTGTACTAGTGGCTACAGTAAAACTGGAGACCCCAGTACCAGAGAAGGCCAAGACCAGGAGCATACGGAATGCCTTCTTCTGGCAACTCAATCAAACAGAAGAGAGTATTGTAGGAAAGATGGATCTGCAACCTTGTTCCCTTATAGTTGCTTACTTCATTGAAATAACAAGCTTGGCTGATGATGACTGCCTGCTGTAGCAGGTTGTGTGAGGAATTAACAGGACTAGAAATTCGTATAATAAAAATATCACTGAAGTCAAGTGTAATCCTCCTGCACACCCTTATTACATACCTGCATGTCTTAAGTCTTATTGTTTTATCAACCTCTATCACTAATGCTTATACATTAGGTTATAGGATGGGAACTCCTCCTAGTTATTTCTGGAAGGAAATGGGTATGCACCCGATGTTTGAAAATGGCAACCAGTAATATCAGAAGTGTCCTTCGGACCTCCCCATTGGTTTCTGCGGAGAGCTATAGCCTCATCATTTTTGCCAGATGACAGTGGTCCTAAATTTCTTTGAGCATAAGCTTGGGAACAGTAACTCTCCTGTTTCTGTCCTTTTACCACTAGCTGCAGTCGAAGATATTGCAGCCTGTTGGAGAACTCGGAAATCTGCCCTCTCACCTCTGGTTCATGCTGTCACTAGACAGCGAGCGATGTCTGTCTGGAACACTGCTCCCAGAGATGACACTGGGAGGCGGGAGGGTAGGACGGGAGCTTTCTTCGTGCCTTTTCCAGTTGTAGCTGATCTGAGACTCCAGGGATTCGCTCTGTTCTATATCCACGAACTATTGTCTCCAAGCACAGCTATGATGCAACACCAGTATTACAAACGCAGCGATGCTGTCCCTGGCACAACAGCAGTTATGATAGTTCCTGTCCAAGTAATTTTTTGAACACCTAACAAACAAAATAATCAGGTTCTTGTTCTACTTTCTTCTTTTATGGCTGTGATACTTGTCTTCATCCCTGAAACCAAATCACAAACATTGTGTGTGCTGTTAGGCTCAGACTGACAGAATCTGAAGGAAAAAAAAACCAAAACCAGATGTGGGCAGTGGAAAGCTCTCATTAAATGTACTCGTGTTCTTTTCTAAGGAAAGAAAGTAAACTACTTCAGAACAGTTTATTTCCCATGCTGTTTTAATCAAAGTCTTGTCATGCAGTGCTATAGTGGCAATTAGTTTAGGATGAATGGCATCACTGTGTAATGAAGTCAATTTTGAGACAAGCAAGCATTTCTGTCCATGCAGTTACCTACAGCATGTCTTCCCTACACACTAGGGACAATGCAGCATTTCTTCTGCATAACAGCCTGTCTTTGCTCAAACACGTGCATCTTGAAGATGCAAATATGCCCTTGTTGATGGTGGTGTTTTCTTTGGCCTAAATATATGTCTGGAACTACTGAAGAGCAACAGCATTGTTTTGAAGCATCTACCATGGAAAAGCCAAGACAAGTGATGTTATACTGCTGCCTGAATGTGAGCCGGCAGTGTGCCCAGGTGGCCAAGAAGGCCAACCGCATCCTGGCTTGTATCAGGAATAGTGTGGCCAGCAGGACTAGGGCAGTGATCATCCCCCTGTACTCGGCCCTGGTGAGGCCGCACCTTGAGTACTGTGTCCAGTTTTGGGCCCCTCACCACAAGAAAGACATCGAGGCCCTGGAACGTGTCCAGAGAAGGGCAACGAAGCTGGTGAAGGGGCTGGAGCACAGGTCTTATGAGGAGTGGCTGAGGGAACTGCGACTGTTTAGTCTGGAGAAGAGGAAGCTGAAGCAAGGTGGGTGTCAGTCTCTTTTCCCAAGTAACATGCGATAGGACAAGAGGAAATGGCCTCAAGTTGTGCCAGGGGAGGTTTAGATCGCATTTTAGAAAAAATTTCTTCACCAAAAGGGCTGTCAAGCACTGGAACAGGCTGCCCAGGGAGGTGGTTCAGTCACCATCCCTGGAGGGATTTAAAATACCTGTAGATATGGCACGAGGAACATGGTTTAGTGGTTGGACTTCATTATCTTAAGGGTCTTTCCCGACCTAAATGATTCTATGATATTACTGAAGCAAATAATCCTATTTATTCCCAGCGCAAACTAGAGCAGAAATCTGGATTAGACATGAGAAGCACACTTAACTGGTTAACGGGACAGTATGTCCCCCTGTGCATATGATGATGATGCATATGTTGATCAAGAAGTAAAACAGCCTGTGACAGTACTGTGCTAATCCTGTAGCGGGTTGTTGAAGGTATCACCTTTCAGATGTGAGTAAATGCTGAAGTCTGGACCACAGCTTCTGATCTCACAGCAAGCTCTGTTCAGTATTAGCAGCCTCATGCCACTGGCTTGTTATACCGGCTATGAGATTAGCCTAGCTCTTCAATTGGACTAGGTATTTGAATTCTCTGCAATAAATTCTCATAGACAACTGCTATGGCTGCCTGATTCAGAAGTAGGAGTCCGCTGTCACTATTTATGCTCACCTTTCTCTTTTTCTCCGAGAATCTCTGTCTTTGCCTCTTTCGCGACTCCTTTTTCGTTTATTTGGACTCCTGCTGCTCTCTCTCCTGTGCCTGGTACGTTCAGTATCCTTACAGCTTCCCCCAGACTGCCGCGAGTCCACTGAAGCTGACCGCCTGTCCTCCTTCCTGAAAAAAAAGTTATTGAATAAAATCAATAATAGCTTCACAGACTATTGTTTTCATACCAGTTTTGCAATATAATGATACTACTACTGGTGCATGACAAGAGGATACGTCTTTTAAGCTTCTCTATCTCCCCAAGAAATACAGTACCTCCCAAAAGAGGCCCACAGTCCATGCTCTTATATGTTCACATCTCAGCACACTGTTTAATCCAGTTATTTCTTACAAACACTGCCCCTCAGTCTTACCACCTCTGCTCATGAACCAGGAGACAGTAGACAGGGTTCTCTCTGTATTGCTTTAAATCCCTAGCGCTTCAACCAGCTGCCTTAAGCTGCCACCTACAGTTGGGAAACCCAGCAAGCCTGATCTCCTCTATGGCCCTTTCATCATTCACCTTCATTTTAATGCTCAAATCAAACCTTTAAATTTGTTTCAGCAACATTTTCATCCTAGAGATCTTCTGAAGAAGCACAAGCAGATTACCACTAGGTCATGATTCCATTTTTATTTCAGCAACAAACATTTGGAGGAGCGTGCCACAGGAAGGAATATGTATACATAAAACAGGCCTAGTTAGCACAGCAGCATTCACAGTGATAAGAACTGTAAAGGGTTCCCAGGTTTAGTAAGTTATGAAAATATTTTCCCTGAGGTATTTTATATTATATCTACCACAGCATTTCCTGTCATAGGGTAGAGAAGGGGAAAAAATTGGGTACTTGCATTTTCAGGTGTCCTTCTGTCCCCAGCTGTCACATATATACATATTTGGACACAGAACGAGCACTATTCATTCCCCAGCTCCATCAGAAACTGCCTGTTCACCTGGATCACTTGCAACTTACCTCCTTACCCCTGAAAGCAAGTTAATAATTCATTTTCCCTCCATCCTTCATGCAGACAGAACTTCCCAAGCAAGAGCTTAACAGAATGAGTATAAAAAACTGTGCATATGGCAGTGCATATGCCAAGGCTGGTGTATGATCCTATTACCTCTTTCTAATAGGAAACATTACAGGCTATCAGGCTGCCGCCATATCCAAAGAATGTGCCAATCATGACATACCTTCCTGAAGATTTTGACTTCCCTCCTTCACATATCTCTGCATTATCCAACCTATTCTCCTCCTGCCAGTGATTGCTGAGTTCTTCCATATGCACACCAATCACATCCCGAATCACCTGGAGATTAAGAAAGATTAAAAACAAACAAGAAAAGCAGCATGTCATGGTAGCGGCCTGAACTAGCAACTAGACAGCAGAAGGTAAACATCTCAAAGAAAGAAAAAAAAAAAAAAAATCCCCCCCAAACACTATATATCAGATGTTTGAATGGAAAGTCCTGTTTGCAGTAACAGGTATGTCAGCATCAGTTTAAACTTATAAAATTTATTGTAAAATAAATTAGAACAGACACTCAACTATGTCCTCCTGTCATTTTCACATTCAAAATTTAGCAGTGAGAAATGGTCCTGGTCTTTGTAACGTGCTGCAACAAACCAAGAACAGATTCGTCTATAGTTTGTAACTCTAATACGGCAGGGTACAAGCATCAGAGAGACATTTTCTGTCTCTGAAACGGTATATTACTGTTTATGCTGATGCGCAATACACACTTTTCTGGAAAAAAAAACCTCTTTCTTTTCAGATGCTCACCTCAGTGTAAGACTTCTTCGTTATATGAACGTTCTTAGCCCTGTACGACTGCCGTCGCCGTTTGTAGTCTCGCATTTCAGCCAGAATTTCAAGATGGGACTTTGGACCTTTCTGACTATCATCTAGCAAAAAAATGAAAGTAAAACAAGTGGTTGTTAGCAGGACACTAGCACCTGCCAGTATGCAAGTCTGGTGCTTTAGTAATAAAAGTCTGAAACATAAAATACATTGTGTTCTTTCTGAAGTTCATCTAGTATTTATGAATTTATGCTATTACGAATTTAGCACAAGCTTCCTCTCCAACCTTCTTGCTAGCTGTTTACAGAAGACTAAAAAGCCACCAAGCAGATGTTGTTATGTGATCTTGGTCTCCTGACGATGCAAATCAATACAGAATCTTGCAGTTTGGTCAAACACCTAAGCAATACAGGCCATGTTTTCAAAGCCAGTATTACAATAAGCCAAAAAGACTGAAACAGCCAGATTCTGTAAAACATTTACCTGTGTAGATGACAAACACTATCTCCTACCTCCCAGGCATAGCAGGGCCCGCAGGATAACACAGGTGCTTACGCTGCGCTTGGTATAGTTACAAGCCAGCATGACTCAACAGGGATGAGAGGCCTCGGTCCAATACACCCATTTGTATATTGCTCAAGAGCTCCATCGGACGACTGCCAACCTTTCTTGGTTGGATTTTACTCTTAAGGGATCTTTAATCTCACCATCTCTTATAGCAAATGCTGTTCCAAGCCATGCAGTAAGCTAGCAACATGCAGCAACCTGAAGTTGGTCGCAGCAGAGACAAAAGAAGATCCATCTGCTAAGACACAGACAACACGCGTGCCAAGAGCAGAGCGCTGAGGCTTCTCAGAAGGAAAATGACATAAAGGCTCCCAAACTACTGTTTTCTGATGCCAGGTCTTCGTTGTGGCTTTTAGGAACAGTATGCTTTTCACACTAAAAATAGCACAGGCAATTCTGTTTGATTTTCAGCAAAACTTGTCTAACTACACAAAGTGAAAGCTCCGAGCGATAAATTCAACAATAGACCGTTCTTCAAACCTTGGGTGATTTTTGCTGCCAAATCCACAAAGAGGTCACTGTCATTTTCCATGATTTGGGATCTAGACCTCTGTTTTTTTGTTTCCTCAACAACATAATCGTAAAGAGCAAGGCGGTCAGCTTGAGTCAGGTCACAGGTGAAACGCTTGTGATTTTGAGGAACTTCTACAGGCAGTGATGAGTAAGATCCTGGAGGTTGAACAGACAGCAATTACTAGTAAAATAACATAATTATACAGGAAAACACCGAGAAGCTCAACAAGCACGCAATGCAGTAAACACCCATACTGTTTTCATCCTTCCCCTAAGTATCTGTGAGAAGTTTCATCCTTCTTAATTTGACAGGATAAAAACTGCTCAGAGAAAAAAAAAGGCCCGAATCCCTCCCCAGCCCCACGCAAGCTGTGTGACCTCTCTCGACTGCTTATGCTGTTCAGTACAGGTTTTCCTATGCTGTGAAGGGATCATACTAGATGAGATCAAAAGGACACTCTGTACTGTCCCATCAGTTTCAGCTCTTGGCCTACAAGCTAAAACAGGAGAAAGGAAGCCGCAACTCTTAACTTGTGGGTTTGTCTTACTCCTAAAATGTTAAGTACTAGCTGCAAAATAACCGCTGTTCTTCCGCGAAGAACAAAAGCTTCTAGGAGACTAGATAACTGGGCAAATCAGCCCCACTCACACTGTCACCTTCTCTACAGAGCTTTTCTAATAGGCTGCCACAAGCATTGCTAGCTAAAGGGGCTGCAAAGGCACTTCCAAGGTGCTCCAGATCAGTTCAGATAACTAACTTTATAGTTAGGAAAACAAACACGCTGCCCACACGCTCTTCTTTCCCTGAATGATCAGCCTCGTACTCACTCTTCCCATTTGCCCAGATAAAACGCACATCCTCCGAACAAACAATGAATCCACTCTCCATCCACTGCAACAGCACCAAAGCGACTTCCCTAAAGACAGAGGATGCAGTTTTCTAGGATATTGCCTGCAGAAAAGCATTTTACTTGAGAACATTCAAATTCCCTGCAGCCTTTGACCTGACCTCCATAATCCCACTCCCCGCAACCCAATCTTCTCCCTGCAAGGCTGATCTCTAAAAATTAATCCTTAAACAAAATAAGAAGCAGTCCTCCTTTCCCTCCCCACCCATCACATGAAGAACAAGGCTGGAGGAAGCAAGAGAAGATTTGGGCCACACAGACATCTGTCTCCAGGCAGAGAAGAGCCAACGCATGCGGCGGGGTGTATGCAGGAGTCCTCACGACTGCAAAGCTGCTGCTTCTCCCGGTTACGCAGCACTTAACGGAAGCTGGGCAATCTTTCAACTCCTGCTTTTGCTAAAGACACCAAAGAGGAGGAAGAGGAGTCACGATAACTCTAATTTACACCAACAGACCTAAAATACAGGATTTCCTCATTACTGTACTGGGAACCTAAACCAGAACTTCTCTAAGCCGAACAAACATATTTAAACATGAACACCAGACTTATTTTTAAAAAGCACTGTTCTTGCAGGGTCACGGAAGCCTGTAAAAGTGCCCTAACAGTTACATGCTTGTGATTTTACAAGAATTCCCCAACTTGTGATGAAGACCAGCCTTCCTGTCCTATTGCATAGCTATTCTAGTATTCCAATAGTCAAAATATGGTTATTTTTTTTAAAAAAACAAAGAAAGAAAATTCCTTTTGACTAACTGTATGAAAGGAAGCAAATTTACAATGTTCTGTTGCCGAAGACTTTAAATTAAACAAACAATTCCAAGTCAGTAAATCTTAGAATAGGCCAAGACACCGCAATGAAAGCCACCCCACGCCGGTTTAGTGTTCTCTTCAGAGAAATGCAAGCATGTAGAGAAAACTGGCTATCAAACACTGGCATCTAGTGGCTCACTGATGTATCTTTGCGATGCAACCACTCGATAAAAGGTTTATCTGTTTCTTCTCTATGTGGATGTGTTTGTGTCAAATTAACGAGTTACCACCTCTCTCCAGAGAAACCGAACCTGACGTGTGCTCCAAACACAGTGCCCATCACATGAAAGCTCCTTCCCACGCAACTGTCTGTTAAGGCTCCATTTGCTATGCCAGGGACACAAAGACAACATGAAGATCTGTGCCTGAGCAAGCGCTGCTGTATTTGTCTGGCGAGGCAGGAAAACAGAACGAACGCACCTCTCCTCCTCCACACACATCTCCCAAACTAAAAGGCTACAGACAGTAAACGCGCTACCTTCCAGGTGTTGCAGTAATTTCCAAACCACACGCTGCAGCTCTACAGTGGTTTCTATAGGTAGCCCTACTTTTCTACTCGGTCTTTTCTACTCTCAAAAAAGCAGCATAGCTCAGACTTAACTTACTGCCCACAAAACCCAATGAAAAATGAAACATAAAGGAACTAATGAGCTGAGAGCAGTGGCAAAGGACATCGTATTTGCAGATACATCAGTATATGTATTATATAACTTCTTAGGAGAGTCTTGCAACAATCCAACACAATAGTGATAATACACGTGTTGTTTGGGACAGTTTTCATCTGAGCAAAGGTGGCCAAGCACATACAGCTGATATCTCAGAATTAATCCTTAAACAAAACTAAAAGCAGTCCTCCTTTCCTCCCCACCCATCATATGAACAACAAGGCTGGAGGCAGCAAGAGAAGAATTTAGGCCACAAAGAGCAGAAGATAATATCAGAAAACGGAGGCAGAAAGCAAAGCGTAGGTAGTAGGATGGGAAGTTAAGGACCACTCCTTTAAAAAACGCCTGAATTTTGCAGTGTTGATTTTTCAGTCCTGAAGAGAACTAGAGGCTTGAGCACAACAGACTCAAATTCTCTTACCTAGTTGCCCCAAGTAGAGAAAGTATTTGTGCTCCAAAATATACAAAGGAAGGAATATTAAAAATAAATTAAAAAATCCTCATAGCAGTTCACAAGCGGAATCAAGGAAGCTGTGAGAGGGGAGACAAGACCAGGTCTCCACATGGGAGCTGAAGAAGTTGTCTCAGTACCTGCTTCCTACGTACCTTCGCTGTAGCTGGTACCTTCTTTCGCACTTTGAGCTCTAGCTTGCTTAACAATGTGAAACTGCAGGTCTTTATCTAAAATAAAACATCACAAAACTTTTACATCACGTACTTGGTAGGGTTTTTATTTGCCAACATCTACTATGAGACTTATGGTATGTTACAAAACATCGTAGTTTTACTTTTGCAGAAAGGAAGATCTGAACTGAAAATACCATTTCAACCTATTCCGTATTTTAACTGAAGGGAGGGGAAAAAAAATAAGGATTTTCACGTTACACAGGTACGGAAAAAGAAATGTATGCATATTACAACTCTGTTCTGTACCATTATTATATCCCCAAGTCCTAGGGCCAAGTTTTTCTACCTTGTAACCATGCGTTTTAATGTGCTTTCTGCACCTGGTGCAAGAAGAACGTAGGAAGAAACTAGAAAATAACCTAAGAGGAAAAAAAAATCCTCCCTAGATTTTAAGATGAAAACACCCAACTGACCTACAGAGCAGAATCACACAGTTACAAAAGCATAATGAGTGTAAACTAAGGCAAAACACGATGGTGTGAAAATAAATCTGCACAATAAAAACAATTTACTAAGAGGCCTCGGGCAGCTTACGGCTGCAAGGCAGCGGTGGGTGCTACTGCCAGGGCCCGCCCTCTGAACCCTCTCGGNCAATTCCTCGCCCCTCCAGCGACACCGGCTCCGGGCTCGGCCTCCCGGGGCCCCCCGTCCCGTCCTGTCCCCTCAGGCCGCTGCAGCCACTCAGGCGGGCAGGCGACACCCCCCGGCCAGAAGCACCCGCCCCGTGTGCCCCCCCAGACGGGTAACCCGCCCGGAGCCGGGCCGGGCGCCCACCTCCTCCTCGGCGGAGTAGCCCATCTTGCGGAGCCGGCAGGACGCGGCATGCCTCTCCAGCGACGCCCGGGGAACGCGGTGATGGACGTCGTAGGGGCACAGCACCCACTCCACCTGCCGGCGGGACACGGGTCAGCGCGCACCGCCACCCCT
>VWZZ01001646.1:347763-395168 GCA_013399095.1 Psophia crepitans | reverse complement strand
GGGATGTCCCCACACCGTGCGGCCTCTTCTGGGAGGAGGAGTCTGGCAGCAGCGGTGTTCCGGTGAGGGCACCGGCACCTCCCCACCCCTTTCGGGCCGTTCCGCCATGAGGGAACAGAGCAAAGGCTGGGGCAGCCGCCTCGCTCTACGCAACACCCGGGCCCGAGCTGCTCACCGGCTGGGCTCGGCCAGGACCGCTGTCTCCTGCGGGCAGCTGGCGCCACCCTGGGCGCTTCGGAGTCCCCCGAAACACCTGCGGCTCCCGCCGGGGCGGGAGGGCCTCAGCCTCCCCAAGGCCCCCAGCCCCGCTGCCCATTGCCCTCTGCGGCACAGGGAACGCGGTGCCGGGCGGCAGCCCCCCAGCAGCCCCCTGCGAGGGGAGGGTGCCCGGCGCAGGGCTGGGGGCGTGCGGTGTGCCCCAGAGACCTGGCCGAAAGGGTGGGCGCCTTCCCCTGGAGACTGAGGGAGCACTGGGGCTGTAACGTAGGGTGGGGAAAGACAGCCCATCCTAAGGAATAAATTTTGCACGGTTGATGTCTGTGCTTGTCTATTCCTGTCATTGGTGAGAGAAGCACATATGACTAGAAGGAAGAGTGAGTTTAACGAGGCGGGGGGGAGAAGCACGACAGATGTAGCTGCCAGAATGACTCTTGTACATCTGCTTTCTTTAGCAGAGTACAGCCCTTTCCCTCCCGCACTGTGAATTTGAGACTCAGCTGGGATTTTAGCCCCTTGAGAGATTTGCTGTCTCTAGCTATGTTTGCCTGAGGATCTCTGACTTCACGCGATACAGAATAGAATCATAGAATCATAAAATCATTAAGGTTGGAAGGGACCTCCAGGATCATCTAGTCCAACCGTCCCCCCACCACCTATTACCCACTAAACCATGTCCTTCAGTACCGCATCCAACCTTTCTTTAAACACCCCCAGGGACGGTGACTCCACCACCTCCCTGGGCAACCTGTTCCAATGCCCGACCACCCTTTCAGAGAAGAAATTTCTCCTCATCTCCAACCTGAACCTCCCCTGGCGCAACTTGCAGAAGAGGCCGACCCCCAGCTCGCCACAGCTTCCTTTCAGGTGGCTGTAGAGGGCAATACTTACAGTGGAAGACCTCCCAGCCACCCTTGGAACTTTGTCTATGCTGTACTAGAGTACGCTTGCTAACGTTTGCACATTTTATCAAAACAGTAATAAGAACAGCTGGGCAAAATTGTTCTGACCGTCTCCACTGGAAAATACCATTTATTCAAACTTCTGAAAGTTCAGGTTGATAAACTATCCAAGTTAAGAACAGGATAGTTAAGAATCATGATCAGAATAGATGTTTTCCTGTACTAAAACCCAACATTTTGAATGATTCAAGATGATCTTAACGGTTTCTATTCCCCTAAAAATACCAGTTCCTGGGACTGTGAAAAAATAGAAAACTGTTTTTTCCTCTCCCCCCAGCTCTGGCTTTTGTGAATTTGGGGAAATGCCTGAGAAACAAACCACCAGGATGAATGTTTTCCTTTCCAGAGCTCTGGGAGAAGCGTCTGTCCTGTGGCACCGCACATCAGTTAGAAGGCAGCTGGTGCTGGGAAGCCTGGCCTCCCAACGTCCCGGTAAGGGTACAGCTCAGTCACACTGGGCAGTGGAGTCGGGTCTTGACTAACCAAAACCAGGCTGCCACATGGAGACTGAGTGCTCGGCAGGCAGCGTCTCGGTCCTTACAAGAAAATCAAGGACAACAGATAAACCAAGGACTTTAATAGAGGAAGATGCTACGAAGCAGGGGGAAGATCCTTCTGTGAGCCACTGTGTATTCTGGCTGCAACCTTTCCAGGAGCAAACTGATGGGAGACAAATGACACAGGCCGGGCAGGCAGGACAGACAGCTTTCGACCTGCAGCTGTGACAGGTTTTTGCTGGGCTCCACCTCAACGTATTTGGCAAAGTTGCAACCAAGTTCTCAGCACCTAGCCGAGCAAAGGGCACGGATTAAGCAGCCAGCGCCTGGCAGACCACAGTCTGTCCTGCAGCAGGGGATTGTTGCCTTTCCAGCTCATCCCAAAGTGCTGGTGTGGGGCAGTACCGATGCTGATGACAACCAGAGAAGTCAGAGACTTCTTGGACCTCACTGGTTCCTCAGCTAAGGGAATGGAGCTGGCTTAATCCTTCAGCTCTGCACCACACAGAGCCTACTGCAGGTCCTTGGCTCCTGGAGCTTGATGCTTATTCTTTCCTAGCGTAGTCCAGTTCACAATTACAGCCTAAGGGGTATTTTACAAACTGCAGTACACTGGACGCTTCCAAATTGATTTACCGGTGGCAACTCTAGCATCTGCTAATGCATTATTGATTCTTCTTTCTGTAGCTCCATGTGATTTCTCATGGACTCATCAGATTTAGATAGGTTTATCAGGTTGGTACCATCCTTATCTTTAAAGATAAAGAAGTTGAAAGCCTGGTGTTGCCCCCATGCGCCAGATCTACAGAGAAACTACATAACTATCTGTGCTTAAACATAGTGACAAGATGTATCGCTGCAGGAATATTGATGGAAAACATTCCCACTTGACAGAGCTGGAAATTCACCGTTAAAGAGTCAGAAGTAAATCCAATGTCCTCATGCACGCTGAAGTTTTAGTATGTGCGTTGAGCTTGCATGCGTTTTTCCGTTTAAGCCCAGCACTATGACAAGCTGCTGCGCTGGGATCCTCAGGCCTTTGCCTACTCCCTCTGCCCTTCGTTGCTCAGATCTTTCTAACCAGGCAATACCCTCTGCCTGCTCGGGCCCAGGTTCCTCACCTACCTTTCCCCCGAGTTGTTAATGGCCTGGCAGGCACACCCTGGCATCAACTCTCATTTATTTCACACCCGTTATGATTAAGCATAATCCCTGTGAAGAAAGAGAGCCTCTTCCACGCTTTTTGTCAGAAATACTGCCGAGATGGGAACCAACTAAGCCAAAATGTGACCGAGACTGAGTAACTGTGGAAACTGGCAGCTTCTGGCCAGTGACTCAGCCCCTGCTTGTGCTTAGCTGTGCCAGTGCCATGCGTGCCACAGGCATGGAGACCCTTCCAGGTTCTTTGCCTCGTGCTCTTTGCCAGGAAGGACAGAGGACCCTGTGGTTTTCTTTTAAAAGCACACAACAGCTTTCCAGTTGATGTCTGCTTGAAATTAAGAGATAACAATTTACTCATCCGCTTGTTGTTTCCATGTGTCGATCTTCTTGGGGAGGCTTTACAGCTCTGTGCTTTACATGAGGCTGTGTATCACAGAATCAGAGAAGGGTAGGGGCTGGAAGGGACCTCTGGAGATCATATAGTGCAACCCCCCTACTAAAACAGGATCACCTAGAGCAGGTTGCACAGGATTGCATCCAGGAGGGTTCTGAATATCTCCAAGAAGGAGACTCCACAAGCTCTCTGGGCAGCCTGTTCCAGGGCTCCGTCACCCTCAAAGTGAAGAAGTTTTTCCTCATGTTCAAATGGAACTTCCCGTGTTCCAGTTTGTGCCTGTTGCCCCCTGTTCTGTCACTGAGCACCACTGAAAAGAGTCTGGCCCCATCCTGTTAAAACATGTAACATGTCCCAGCCAGGACCTTGGGTGCTGCTTTAGCTGCTAAACAGTGTTGTCTCACCTGGACATAGCTCCTCACGAGTGACAAAGAGCTCACACTGGTAGACCCCGAGTCGCACTGCAAGCTGCTGTGCTCTGCTACCTGGGGCTACAAAGCCACCACCAAGATCAGCCTACTGATGCTAACAAAGAGGCAGCCTGATGTATTGGTTTTGCATGACAAGGGTTTGGTATTGGGGGGGCTACAGGGGTGGCTTCTGTGAGAAGCTGCCAGAAGCTTCCCCCATGTCCAGCAGAGCCAATGCCAGCCAGCTCCAAGACAGATCTGCTGCTGACCAAGGCTGAGCCCATCAGCAGCGGTGGCGGTGCCTCTGAGTCACATAGTTAAGAAGGGGGAAAAAGCCTGCGGAATTGCAGCCAGAGAGAGGAATGAGAATATGTGAGAGGAACAACTCTGCAGACACCCAGGTCAGTGAAGAAGGAGGGCGAGGAGGTGCTCCAGGTGCCGGAGCAGAGATTCCCCTGCAGTAGCCCATGGAGGATGATGATGGAGCAGATATCCACCTGCAGCCTGTGAGGGACGCCATGCTGGAGCAGGTGGATGCCTGAAGGAGACTATGATCCCATGGGAAGCCAGTTCTGGAGCAAGCTCCTGGCAGGACCTGTGGCCCTATGGAGAGGAGCCCACACCAGAGCAGGTTTGCTGGCAGGACTTGTGACCCCGTGGGGGACACGCGCTGGAGCAGTTGGTGAAGACCTGCAGCCCATGGGAAGGACTCATGTTGGAGAAGTTGGTGGAGGACTGTCTCCCATGGGAGGGACCCCATGCTGGAGCAGGGGCAGAGTGTGAGGAGCCCTCCCTCTGGGGAGGAAGGAACGGCAGAGACAAGGTGTGATGAAATGACCACAACCCCATCCCCCTGTGCTGCTGGGGGGAGGAGGGAGAGAAATGGGGAATGAAGTTGAGCCCAGGAAGAAGGGAGAGGTAGGGGGAGGTGTTTTAAGATTTAGGTTTTATTTATCATTGCTCTACTCTGATTTTATTGGCAGTAAATTAAATTAATTTTTCCCCAACCCCAGTCTGTTTTGCCCGTGACAGTAACTGGTGAGTGATCTCTCCCTGCCCTTATCTCGACCCAGGAGCCTTTTGATGTATATTCTCTCCCCCGCCCAGCTGAGGAGGGCAGTGACAGAGCGGCTTTGGTGGGCACCTGGCCTCCAGCCTGGGTCACCCCACCGCACCTGACATCAGGTGTAATCCAGTGTAAGCGTGCGCTGCCTCTGGCAGCACCCACAGATGCTCTGGATCACGCGTAGCCTCAGGCTGCAGCCCCAAAGGCATCGGTGTGAGGACAGGCGTGCCGGGCTTGGGAGAGGTGCGAGGGAGGCTGGAGCGGGGCCTCCTGCGTCAAAGCCATCAAGCAGGACTCTAGGGGAAGGTGCTGGGTGTGTTCATCGGAGGTGGTACGTACCAGTGCTGCCTCTGTGGGAAGGTCTGGGAGCAGGTCTGGGTGTCCAACGGGCGGAGGACAGCAGAGGCACCAGTAACACATGGCCACCGTGGACAATGGATGCTTTACTGCCTCTTTGCTTCATTTTCCACAGTAACACATCCCCATCCCAGAGCATGAGCTGACGAGTTAATTGTCAGTTTGTTGTGTGGCCAGAAGGTGTTACCCCAGTTACGTTTCCCTCCCCCTGTGAATGCACGCGAGGCCACAGCCGCCGATGAGCGCTGCTGCGTGTGTCGCTGTCCCAGCCTTCTGCCCGGCCTTTGTCCGTGGGTCGCTGCTGCCTGTGCCCGGTGTGCGTTAGCAGGATGACATTTCTCAGCACGGGGAACCTGCCCAGCTGACCGCCTGCCAGAGATCGGCTGGAGCAGGTGGTCCCCTTGCTGCCCACCCAACCCTTTGTCAGCGGAACACGTGGAAGTGCCTTCCAGGGGGGGACACCATCCCTCCCTTTGTGTCACCTGCAGCCTCTGAAGCACCTCACGCTGCCAAGCGAGCCAGCCGAGTCCCAGCCCTACATCACTGCGCCGCAGCCAGCTGGAGCCCTTCCACACCCCGGCAGATGAACTGCCACACGGGGCAAGGCAACGGGGAGCCAGATAGCACAGACCTTACAGCACTCTCAGCCCTTACACCGCTTCAAAAGCCTTAGAGCAACACAGAAGTCATCTGTTAACCAACCACACATCTCAGCTGGAGCTAAAGCCCCCCCTGCCCTGGGCTGCATCAAAATCAGCGTGACCAGCAGGTCAAGGAAGGTGATTCTGCCCCTCTACTCTGCTCCTGCGAGACTCCACCTGGAGTACTGCATCCAGCTCTGGGGTCTCCAACATAAGAAGGGCATGGAGCTGTTAGAACGAGTCCAGAGGAGGGCCACAAAGTTGATCAGAGGGCTGGAGCACCTCTCCTACGAGGACAGGCTGAGAGAGTTGGCCTTGCTCAGTCTGGAGAAGGCTCCGAGGAGAACTAATTGTGGCCTCCCAGTACCTAAAGGGGGCCTACAGGAAAGATGGAGAGGGGCTGTTTAGTGATAGAACAAGGGGTAATGGCTTTAAACTGAAAGAGGGTAGATGTAGATTAGATATTAGGAAGAAATTCCTGACTATGGGGGTGGTGAGACACTGGAACAGGTTGCCCAGAGAAGCTGTGGCTGCTCCCTCCCTGGCAGTGTTCAAGGCCAGGTTGGATGGGGCTTTGGGCAACCTGGTCTGGTGGAGGGTGTCCCTGCCCATGGCAGGGGGTTGGAACTAGGTGGTCTTTGAGGTCTCTTCCAACACAAACCATTCTGTGATTAATGATTGTCTATGTGGGCATGTCCTAAGTGTGCCCCATGCTGCTCTAGTACAGGGAACTTCAGCTACTCCACTGTGCCCCCGTGTATTGCCAAGCCCTGGGAGATCCTTGCCTCCATGAGGCCAGCGGGTGATGTCCAGACATACATGGATCGAGCCACCTGCTTTTGCTGCATCTGCAGGCTTGTATAGGGGGTCGCTTTGAAACTGTCGCTATCATGCTCAGCAGTATTAGTGCAGTGAATAATGACAGCTGTCCCTAGGTGCTGCCATTTCTTCTCATGAGGGTATGTGAAACAAGCAGTATTACTTTAAGCTGAAGCGACATTTCAAAGGAAGTCCGCAGGAAGAAGAAACTTACCTGCAACGATTTCTTTGGAAACAAGAGTCAGCGGACGCAGCAACAGGCCAGGTTTTATAACAAGCTTAATATTCTGGGTGTGGATTTGCAAGTGCTGCCTACAAGCATCCTTCCTCTTGCAGGAGGATTAGCACAGGGGATTACAGATGCCCTTTGAAGAGACTGGCATATGCTGAGATGGTCACACTGTCTCAGGCTTCCCAAGCATGTGGGGGCAGGGAGAAGAAGAAAACGAAGGCAGTGAAGAAACAGAGATCCTGCTCAACAGTTGCCAACGGGAAAACCACAGTGTGGCTTTTGCTCTTGCGAGAACCGGTATTTCCAGATCACTGTATTTGCTGAGTTCATCAGTGATACAGTTTCACCAGGCTTAGCACAAAAACTGCATCCCAGCGGCATCATGTTTGGAGGCTCAGCCCCTCAGCTGAGACACTAAACAGAAGTGCTGCTTGCCTGTGGTCAGAAATGGCCCTCCTGAACTTGTGCATGCCTGAGTTACAGCGTCAAACTCCATGGCCAGTTTCTCTTGACTTTACACACACAGAAAAGTCATTACGAGTTTGCAGTTAAAGTGCAACGCTCACCACACACACGCTGTGCTCTCCACATCCCTCTGTTCCTCAGTGCACGCTTTCCATCCTCTGTTAGTTCTTTGCAGGCTTTCCCCCCATTTCTCCCCTGTCAGTCCTGTGGTTTTGCGATCGTCCCCAACTCTTCCGTATCCCCATCCCAGCTGTGTGCTCCATGGTCTTTCTGGTGCTGTTCACTGATATTCAAAACCTTCACTGAAAAGTAGGAACTGCTCCACTGTTACAGTATTACCTCCAGGCAGAAATGTTTCCCAGCCGAGCAAAGCACCCTGTTTTGCTCAGCCCGTCATTATTTCTGCAGCTCTGGACCATCCTGCTGCACATCCCCTAACAGGCGCTTTGTCTCTCACAAGGCACAGCCTCGCAAAGCAAGCGGTGACCTGACTGTAGGCAAAAGGAGAAGCACCCACCCACCCTCACCCACTTCACTGGGTGCGTCTTCCATCCCAGTGCACACACAGAGCGCCCTGGCACGAGCTTCCCTGCAAGCGTGCAGGAAGAATAAGGTTATTTTCTTTTAACAGTTCCTTATTCCACTTTCCAGCCACTCCGGCAGAACCCCGCGTGTGCTGTGCTCCGTGCCTGTCAAACGCACCGTGCAGTGAAGTGTCTCACCTCAGGTCTACTCTCGCCCACCACAGCAGAAGCAATATGGAAACACTAACAGGAGATATCTTACGACACCCGCTCCATTCACGTCAGCAAAACCTGTTAGCGAAGCGAAAGCAGGTCAGTAATCAATCCAGGGTCCACCTAGTACGTACAAAGAGTTGTAAGCTGTGTTAAAAGAGCTGCTTTGAAACGACATCATTTAAGCTGCAGACTCAAACGTAGGAAAAGCCAGATATGTAGCGGAGGGTGCACGCGTGGGGCTGCAGCCTCTCATGCCTGCGGCACGCGTGGAGAGCAGCGGTGCCTCGGCGGGTAAGCGTCAGATCGTTCCTGTGCATACTGTATGTGGCAATGCCCCGGCAGAATGAGCTCAATTAAGATGTCACACACACGGCTGTGAATTATAATACCATCAGTAAGGCTGCTGGGCACCAGGGTTATTCTGGTCTATTCCTGGCTCCGGCGGCAGAGTCTTAATGGGTACGGCTGTGATTATGAGCTGGAGCCCACGGCTGGAAGGGCTCCCTCTGAAAATCTCTGTGGCTGCCTCTGGGGGATTTGGAGCTGTTCTGCAAGTCCCTTCCCAAACCTGGCAGCGATGCCTTTCTTGCTGAAGCAAGAGGAAGGATATTTGCATGTCTAACAGGAATGGAGATGAAGCCAGGAGACCTAAACTCAGTCTTGCCTTTCCTAGGCTGTAGGTGCCTACACAGGAAATGAGAAAAGGAGTCGCATAGAAACACTGATTTAAACCAGATACTTGCACAAAGTACAGTATCGTTATCTCTGCTCTTAAATTCCTCTCTCAGTATTGGAAAAAAGCGGCTGCTCCTGTGTACCACTGAAAAACATGAGATCATGCAAACAGGCTGGTTTATGGTTGCAGACATAAACCCCAGCGCTGAAGATTCAGGATCCTGTTCCCTGATCCCTGAGCTTGCCCCTCGCTCCTCATGGGATCGCTCAGGTGCCATCACCCAGCAGCAGCCGCGGGGTGGGAGGCAGAGCCGAGCTCCTTGGCTGCCTCCTGTCTCCTCGCCCAGGGATCCGTCGGGGCAGCGGCACAGCAAGTTGTAAGCACACAGTTACTAAAAAAAGCTGTAGCTGTGGCTCCTCTCCCTTAGAGAGAGCGAGCCTGATTAACCGAGTCAATGTGGGTTTTTTACACCATGACCCTGCGGCTGCACCCAGGGTTTGGTGCTGTTCGCAGCCTGGTCATGCTGATAGACGAGAAGGCCACCACCAGTTTACCCCACTAAGCGATACGTGACGTAAGAACCAAACGCCAACCCATCCTTTCTTAGAAATCCCAGCTGCCCGGGCAGCTGTGAAGCTAGGAAGTGCCTGGTGTGCCAGCGCTGCTCCCGGAAAGAGGGGTGGGCTGCCCTGGGCACGGGGGTGCTGCTTGCCGAGCGCCTCAGGAGGCTTCCACGGAGAAGCAGTTTGCGTTGAGCACAGGGAGAGGAGGGGCGGGAAGTTTCGCGACGGGAGCAGCTCCGGGCGCGGTTCCCTGCTGCCGCCCGACACCAGGTTGGGGCTGTGGGAGCCCCACTGCAGCACCGCACAGAACCTCCACAGGTTTCTCTTTGCGGCCATCTCTGCCCACCGTGGCTCTGGATGCCACGTCCCTGCCTGCTGCAGGCAGCGGGCGGGGGTCTCACGCCTCGCTGCCTGGATCCTACGAGGCATACGGGTGCAGAGATGGTTCGGTAACGAAACAGCTGCACAAGCCCTTTCCTTGGCTTCGGGAGGGGTCCGGTGCCTTTTCATCACCAGCGGTAGCCCTCGGCCTCCTCCCAGCATCAACCTGGAGCCCATCCTTCACTCTGTCCCATTTTACTGGGGTTCTCTTTCCCAACCCCACGGGGGACTCTGGACACTTCCCCACCCCACCAGCAGCTCAGTGCCCTCCTCTCGCTCTCCCACCGCCCCGGGCACCCCGCACAGGCTGCGGGAGCAGACAAGGATGCAGAGACCAGGGCTGCAGGCAGGTACCTACGGCCTGGATGTAGCGGTTCGGTAACGAAAGCCATAGCGGGCAGGAGAGCCATAGCAGCTCTCCAAAGCCCCTGGCTGAGGGGCTCCCCAGCCAGCCTGAGCCGTGCGGTGTCCTGCTCACAGCCAAAATGAAAATACTTCCAGGCTGACGCTTGCATTTCGCCTGCTTTCTTCTCTAGGGCTGTGAAATAGAAATACAAGAAGATTTCAACTGGAGGAGCTTGTGCCAAAGTCGGACTGAAGGCACCACGGGACAGGCAGAACGGCTGCGCCCGGGAAAATCCCACAGCAGAACCGTGCCATGAGCAATTCTGCAAAAACCCCCTTCCTGCAGCCAGCAGGTGACTTTTTTCGCTCTGAATATCAACATCTGAAATTAAGATCACTCCTGTGCTTGTCAATGGTTTGGCCTATTGCAACGCTGTTTCAGACAACACAGGATATTAGAACTTGTCAGCTATTCCCTGATATTTTTCCCCCTCAGTTTGAGATGTGGGTTGTTTAAAGCCCAGAGGATTTCACAGGGCTCTGTTTGTTATGACAAAATGACAATAGAAGCGAGGGAAGGTTCCCCGAGCCTGGCATTCCTCTTTTGTTTCTGAACTATTGCTCCTAAAAAACTTCCCCACAGTCGCAGTTCCCCAGTCCAGCATTCTTCTTACTCAGAGCCTGAAATTATAAAAAGAAAAAACCCAAACAACAAACCAATTTCCAGAAACAACACAAGCCTCCAGGTTCATCTGTCTGGAGATTTTTTCCAAGAGGCTCCTAGGAATTTTCTAATATCTCTTCATCTCCATTCCACAGCCTCACTCATGACCTGTATGAGTTGGAAGACAGAGACTTAAATTAAAGAGAAAAATCCTCAAGGAAATGAGACAGATTTTTTTTTTAATATTATACACATATATAACTTATATTAATGCATTATATGTTATTTATGTGTGTATTTAAAAGGTCAACAATTATTTGCATAGATGCATAAAAGATGAACAGTATGAGTAAAGAGAGTTGATATTTTTAACTGTTCTGTCTAATTGAAAAAATACTGGAGGTCACCTAGGATGGCAGTAAAGGCTTGTGATGATTACCTTCTCTGCAGGTTTTATAGGCTTACCTGCAGCAACCTTCCAGCCTTGGAGAAAATCCCCACACACCCTTTTTCCACTAAGTAAACCTTACAATGCTCTTTGTCACAGGATGTTTTCCATCTAATTAATGGGGGAAAAAAAACCCAACTGCAGATTACACCATGATTTTCTCCAAACAACCCTAATTTAAAATTAGCTAAAGGGCCTGTGTGAAACCAATCAAGGAAAGAAAAAAAAGTGAGGTGGATAACAGATGGTCCCAGAGCTAGGGGAAGCTCTGAAATGAGCTCAACCAGACTAAGCTATTAGGCACTTCCAGACAAATAGGCCAAAATAGCCGCTGCTAAATACTGGAATCATTATCAAGTATACCAATCTGCCTGTAAATGAGATAATGTTTCTACTGAAAGCAAGACTAAAAAGTACAACCTCCTTTTTCTGCGTATTTACCATAAGTGCCTTTATGAAAAGCATGCGTTGCTCCTTGCTTAAGTGCCAGTGGTGAACTTTTAGAACCTACTTCTCTTTGTCCTGTCAGCCCAGTACAGGTGTGAACCCAAGAAATGCTTGGTTCATCTTTCTTACCAGGAGGTAGAAAGATCTGGTTGCAGTTAATCTTACTTGTATTCCTGTATTCACACCTCAGCTAAAGATTAAGGCCCTGATCCCCCAAAGCAACAAACGCACGGGTAGCTCCCCGCGGGCCTTGCTGTGTTGACTCAGTGGCTTCAAATCAAAGGGGAGAGACACGTGCTGACGGTGCGCGCTGGAGCACGTCTGGGTGCAACCTGCCAAATTCTGCGTGTTCCGACATCCCCGGGAGAGCCTCGGGCTGCGCGGGCAGCCAGGGGCAGAAGCAGGACTCGGCTACGACGCACTGTGCCCGAGGGTGAACTTTAGGATTTTGAGCGAAGTCTGTAGTCACTACGTTTCCCTCCTACTGCAAACGTAGAGCAGCTAACACTACATGTCACATCTTGAGTTCTCCTCTTGTTGCACTTTTTACCAGTTTCCTAAGAATGCGAGGTTATTGTGACTATATTCACCATATTCAGAACATCGCTGTTTTATCTCCTTCCCCCAAATATACCAGAGGCAGGATTTGAATTTAGAGTTGAAAAATTGGAGAAAAACATTGAAATTTTTTTTCAGGATGAAATTTTGTCAAGACAAGGGCACAGCACTACCCTTGGGCAGGAATAATCAATGTCGTGAGTACAGATTGGGACCAAATAGCTAGGGAGTGTTGGAGAAAGGGTTCTCGGGATTACAGTGGGCTGTAAACTGAACAGAAGCCTGTGGCAGACTGCTGTGCAATAGGTGGGCACGAGGCAGGACCTTATGAACAGGAGGATAGCGAATGAGACCTACAAGTAATCCTGCAAGTACTTCTTATGTTCTGTTGAGCTCTTGTAAGGTCCCTGCTGGAGGTATATGCCTAGATTGGACGCCATCCTTCAAAAATGAGAGAGATCTGGAATAAACTGATGTCAGGCTGTGGAAACTCCAGTGTTAGAAACTTGTAAGTACAGATTAGCTAAATACTAAACTGACACCAGTGATGTTTACTCCTGTGCAGAAGCAGATGGCATCCTGGAGTTCATGTCACCTCTGTGGTGCCCAACTATAAACCCCATGTTGACAGCAGGATGATGAGACTTCACGCGCTCAGGCTACACACCGGAGTCCTTGCCTTTAGCTGGCGCTCAGAGCACAGTATCTGTGTACCTGTCTGTCTGAACTTCGGAAGGCAGTATACTAGGTGTAGTAACTAACATCACAGTGTTTGCGTTAAGTGAGAATCCCTTAAGTGCAAGGGAAAATTCCTGAGCAAGGGAGAAAAAACAGCATCACCAGAAATCTCTTGCCTCTTGTAGAAACCTGGGAGCAGCATCAGGGCAGAACCTTAGGGAAAAGAAAGCAATGTTTTAAAGCACCTGGGCATGGGCATGCTGTGGCAGGCCCCTGTCAGTTCTCCTTTCTCCATTTCACACCTTGTGATTTGTAGGCAATAAGGAAGATCACCATGCTGCTCCTCTGCGCTGGCGTTGATGGCAGGAGTCCGTGTTCCCCTGTGACGGGTTTCATCGCTCCTCTGCAAAACACTGTGCAGGTAAAAGGCAAAGGTGCAGCAGGGCAGATTTCCTAACGAGATTATGCTCTTGGTTTCCCTAATGGAGAAGGGTTGTGGGAGATCAGGGACAATCCTGCCTGACCACGTGTTGCTGAAGAGAGACTTCCACAAAAGCAACAAAACGGTTTCTTAACAACATGCCACCCGAGTCCCTCACAGACGTGCTTGGCTTTACCCTTCTAATCTTGGTAACAGGCAGGAAAATCTGATTGCAATTAATCTTACTTGACGAGCGGAGAGTGGAGGCTGTGAGACAGAAGGGCTTGCTGAAGGCAGAGGTGCCACTAGGCAGCAGAGCTGGGGTCAGAATTCAGTCTGACCCGACCAGGACTCCCCTGGGGGCATTGCTTCAGGTGCAGTGGAAACACCAGAAGGATCCATAGAGAAAGCACACTTCTTCTCAGTCCTTGCTCAACTCTAACTACCAACACAGTCAGTAACCGTTCTTAGCACTTTTGCGAATGGGTCGGGTTGTGCGTTGCACGCTGCGTTACGGTGCTGTCAGCCTCTGCTCCTCCCGTGCTGCCACATGCAGAGCGACGCTCTGGCTGCTCATACTGAAAAGGGGACATCTTGGTAGCAAAAATGAGACTCGTGAGCAGCACTGTGATTGCGCACATCAGGCTACCCTGGGGGTAAGGAGAAAAGCAGACAGAGGGGCAAGTATAATATTGCACACTATGACTAGTAATCTGAGATTTCATATTCTGTACGTGTAGCTGTAAAAATAACTTCTAAGTGCTGGTATGAGAGAAAAAATATTCTTTTCTATATAAGTCCATAGAAAGAATGAGAAACAACATATCACCACATAGTACAAAGTAAACTGCAGTTAATATGTAGATTTTTGAGAGGAAACAGAGATTGGTTTTATACCAACACTTCTATTGAAAAGACTACGGAGGGACAGACTATTTAACTTATCATACTCACCTTAATCCTTGATTCCTCTCCTTTAAATGAACAGAGTTTTAAGCTGCTATATGTATTGCTTTATGTACTTCTTACTGGTCATGTTGGAAGGTAAACTTCCCCTGAAATAATTTATTATCTCACCTGTAAGTAGCACAAAGGCTAATGCAAAGATTTTTGCTCTTTTTCAGCTTGATAGCCAATATGATGGCCTTTTCTAGATCGCTGTTTAATGGTTTTGCTATTGCAAAATATGTTCAACTATTTTGCTCTCTTATTTTGAAGCTCATTATTTCCCAGCTGGGAATATAGCAGACTGTGGGCTGAGGCAGCTGGCAGATGGACAGAGAGGAAGAACTGCCATCCCTCGACAGGCTGCGCCCACACTTGCTGGGGAATTGGTTTCCTCAAAGCACAGCCCCAATTTAGGTTAGCTGGCAGCAATTCAGTTTTGAAGAAGTCTTATGGTACCCAGTGTCAAAAGAAGCAGAGTCAAGAGCTCCAAGATGTATTGCTACATCTCACCCACCTTTAGAGCAGCAAACCACCCTACAATACATGATAAATTAAAAAAAAAAAAAAGAATCTGTCACAAATGAAGGCACTATTTTCCCTCCTTACACTTTTACACGTTTTTAGCTATGGACATTCAGAACTAATGGAAAAACCCACACAGCTAATTTTCATTTTGGCATGATAGCTGCATCAAATGCTTGGTACAGTGGAAATACCAGCTACTCCAGCCAAGCTTTTTGAGGGAAGGGAAGAAGGAAGTCCAGGCACTCTCTTTTAGAAGTCTAAGAAAAGTAGTTGTTGGAGTGGACTTTTGAGTGATGAGACATGGGGATTCCCAAGGGCTATTTCAACTGGTGCTATCTACAACAGCAGCAATAAATAGGGCTTGTTCTGATCTTCCCCTTCAGAAACTGCCTGACTATGCAGCTGGGAAAGTGAGTTTCTTGTGCAGATACGCTCTGTATTCCAAAATACACAAGAAAGTGCCAACAGTGCATGTCAGCCTTGACTGTGCAGTTTTCACACGGGCAGCAGAAAACACGGGGGAGCAGACTGGAGGAGCACAAGGCTGGGCCACAAACACGGCTGCTGAACAAGCACTTGGGTTTCAGCTGCCGTTCGGAGCCCTGAAGGGTGCCGTCCCCACTGGCTTGCAGGTGACTCCCTTAGTCCTCTCCAAGTGAGCCCTCATTCTGCTGGTGCCAAACTGTGGTACAGTCCAGAGAATGGTGGTTGCCAGTTTAAAAACAGACAAATAAAATGTTGGATCACATGCGGCGAAATTCCCCTTCCGCTACCACTGACCGGTTCGGACAGAAGGTGCAGAGCGCTGTGCCTTCACCCGCAGTAGCCACCAAGAACAAACAAAATTCATGACTTCTCTTAGACATTTGTCCTGCAGTAAATTTGGTACTAGCAAATTGTGGTAATTATTTACTGATGACAATTTTTAGACTACTACTAAGATCGGTGCTTTAGGGGCTTCTGTCTGTCCAGTCAGAGGACTGCAGCACGTTAGGCAAGTTCATTTCTCTGTAGTCTCAGCATGGTTGCTGGCTGTAAATAACCATTTCCAAGTCAGGGGAAAGGCACAGTATATCCAGGAGACCACCTAGGATTTACAGAGACTCATCACAACAGTATTCACTTGGCAATCACAGTGAGTTATTGGAGCTGCCCTACACTGCACTACTCTTCCTAAAGTGAAAGCTGCCTCAACTTCACAAGAAAATAAAGCATATTGGTCAAATAAAAAAATGAGCTCCCGTGCAATTCTCATTTCTGCTCTAGGATGGCTGTAGTCCTGTGACTGACTGATCCCATGCAACTGGCTGCGTTGCCATTGCATACAGATTAAGAAATGCATTTGCATACTGTAAATTACAGGACTAGAGCCTTATACTTCAAAATCCTTTAGGACAAGAAACCCCTTTTAGCAGGAGTTATATACAATGCATAATAAAAGCCCTTTGCGTAGCATAATAATGGCCTACTACATCTACTCATTATTATTGATGATCACATTATAGTACTACTAATAATTTGCTTTATGCCAAAATTCCCCCAGAAAGCAGCTGGATTATTGAAGGCATTAGAAAGTTTTCCTTTGCTATCCTAACCTGTGGCACAAATATAGAACACTAATACCCTCGTAAAAAAGTGAAACTCTGGCATTCTTCATCTTTTTATTATAAGGCACTCTCTCAGTGGGAGGTTAATTATTTAACAAGCAATTTAATTCACCTCACCAACCCACTTTTCTTGGTCTTCTGCAGCTGACTGCTCTGGGTTGCTGTGCCTGCCGGCTCCACGCAGCCTCGGTGCCCCTGTCACCCGCTCAGCCCCTCCACTGTCCAGTGGAGCTGCTGCGTGGTCCCTGGCACATCACTTACCTGCACCAGCCATCACCTGGATGAAGGGCTCCCGAGCACTGGACAGCTGTGAGTGGGGACTGCTCCCATCAACCATCTGGGTGCAGCCACACGGTTTTGGGAAGCGGGAGGGAAGAACTGCATGCCTGCACACTGGAGCATGTCAGTCAGCCTCAGAAAACAGGACTTGACCTGTTTTAGTGGCTGCCACAGGCATTGCTTGTGGGTCTCAGTGCACTGCAACACTCTCTCCATTTATGTCTTCACATCTGAGCACCTTACTACCCTGACTGGAGCCCTCATCTTCCCAGATGTCCAGACCTGGGACACAAGTCTGCACTGAGGCATCATTCTGGCTTCCTTCCCACAAGCACAGCAGAGGGAAAGCTTGCACCTGTGCTACGTCCCCTTCCACAGCCATTCAAGCAATCTCCTCTCTGCAGAACTGGGGGGATGCCAACAGGTGTGGCTGCGTGTGTCTCACCTGAATCTACCATCAGCAGCCCTTGTAATGTTGCAGAAGATGGCTCTAGGCTCCTTAACAGTATGACTTTATGAAGAGGATGAAAACTTCTCCTTTTAGCTCTGGCTGATGCAGTCATGCAGTATTGAAAGAGAGGAGAGTACAGATGTAGGGAGCCTCACACAGCCAGCTTGGAAAGGAGGTCTATCTTTTAAAAAAAAGAAAACAACCCTCAAGAAAATATGTTTTCATGTAGCAGGAATCTACTTTCGGCAGCTGCCTGAGCCTGGGCTGCCCTTGGGGCAGTGCAGGGGCACCACATCATACAGGTGACAGTCCACAAAATGGACAGATAAAGCAACAGGGCAGGGATAGCCCCAAGCATGTTTCTGGGGCAGAGACCCTCTTTGTGGAATTGTAGCTCTGCATCCCACCTGCTGACCTCTCTCCCATCTGATCTCTCCAGCATCTGCTCCGATTTTAAAAAAAGTTAAAAAAAATAATCAGCATCAGTTTTCTGCTTTCCCAGACCTCTCTCATAGATCTTCCTTGATTGCATCCTTATCTTGTGACTTTGCTGGGAAAAGACCATTTTTTGTAACATTTAGACCAACTGTCTTTCTGTGGAAGAGCACTGTTGGCTTTGTGAGCATCTGTGTCTGTGTCCAACACAGAGTAGAAGGACAGACTAAGAAGAGGACTGCCTTTTGAAGAGAAACCTGTGATTTGAAACAGATAAATATTGAGACCTCCAGGAGCAATTAATGCCCGAGCTAGACATACACATTTTCTAATCCAATGAGCTGTATTCTATGCTAAACATATTGTGAAAATCATGCAAAATTAAAAAAAATGCTTTAAATGGCCATTATAGACTGCTAAGCGTACTTTAGCAGAACAGTGTTATGTTTAAAAGACAACCAGAGTCCCATGAAAGAATCGAGGGGGAAATTAACAGCACCAGAAAGAAAACTGACTGCTGTGGAAATTGGCCATTAGCAGTATGGCAGTAGTGCAGCAGTTCAGCCAACAGGCCAGTTTGACTGTCAGCCTGCTGGTTGTCACCATTTTCAGGATGCGGCTGGTCGTAATAACTCACTTTTTTATTTTTTTTTTTCTCCTTAACATTGTAGGTTAAATTCTGATCACTCTTAATATCTGTTACTAGTAAAGCAATATCACAGTTGGGTAGTAAAAATAAACTTATTCACAAGGTTTCTTTAAGATGGACTTACACATTATTTAGTTACATTTTCAGTAGTGTCCTGAATTAAGGCTTTATATGTTGTTTCTAACTAAAAGCATGTTAACTACCTGTGATCAGAACATTTGTTCAAGCTTAGCAGAAGACAAGTGGCCTTGATTATTAAAGCACCTCCTAAAATACTCACTTTAATCAGAAACTTTATGTCAATTGTTTTAAGACATCAAAACTCAGGAGAAATGGAGATTCAGTGATTGCTTATTAGCAGCATGCAAACCTTGCCTGCTTCCGTGCTACAAACTTTGCTTTGGTAGATTAAAGAATTTCTTGGCTCCTCATCCAGATGTTATTTTCTCAAGGAGCTTTCAGGAAAGGAGGGTTTGTAGCTAGTGGAAAGGTCTTATCTGTATTTCTATGTGGAACATAAACATGTTGTGTGACCTGGGGGAACTCATTATGCTGTGATTGCATCACTTTCCTCAAAGAAACTGAATGCATCCTTTACTCTTATTTACCGGGGGGATTATTTCATCAATATTTGTAAACAACAGATCTTCAGTGGAAGACTCAAAACTGTTTCTTTTCTCTTTAGAAAAAAAAATTTTGAGCATAATGATATGGAGTTAAAATTAAAACAGATGAAGTTTTATAATTTTGCTTCTGGGTGAAATATATTTCCTGACTTGGCTGCAATTGCTGACGTTGAACCCATGTGTCAGCCCCAAATTAAAGTAAACTCACTGTACCATTGATGTTATGGCCACCTCTATTTTTAGGCTCAGTGTGCGCACAGCCAGCACACTAAGTTAGCCACACATAATGGAAACCTCCTTTCCAGCTGCTGAGTTAATTTGAATTACATGAACACCACCGTAAGATGGAGTCCACCACTCCTCTCACAAAGGCGAAACCACTAGGGCTGCTGAGCAGCTGCCCATCCGTGGCACGTTACACGTGAGGATGCACATCTGTGTTAGTCTCAGAGCTTGTGCTGTAATCAGGGAAAGGGTTTTGGGGTTTTGTTTTTTGTTGGTTTTTTTTTTTTTAATGCTCTGTCATGGGTGAAAATGTTTGGCATGGTAATGATTTACGAGCAATTCAAAATTCGTTAATAGTATAATTTAACTCAAAGGCTGAATTTTAGCAGCACTCAGTGATTGACTAATTCAAAGATTTAGAAGTAATTCAGTAAAATATATTATGATCAAACCAACAACTTAATTACAGCTTTGAAGATGACAAGTTTCACACTAACTTACTGTAAGGTATCTTAAATCACACTGTGCAGGTACATCCATATATATAAAAATAAAACCCATGAAGGTACACAGAGACAGAAATATTTGGGCCCAGTGGTGGATGACACCCACACTCATGAAGGCAAATGTATGTATTTAAACATGGATAGGTAGAGAGGTAGATGAAAGAAGCTAGCTTATGGGTAAAATTTCCCCTTCAAGTTTAGCGTAAATACTCACAACACGTTGGCACTCCTCAGCAGATGATGGTTGAGACCCAAGGAGGCTGTCATTGCCGTGGCCTTGTGTTGGCTTTGTTGGCAGATGTTCCTCGGGGAGTTTGTATCTGAGTGGTGTCCCAGCTCTGGGGAGATGCTGGTCACAGCCTGCTGCGATCCAGGAGAGCTCACAAGGTCTCGCTTAGAATTGCTGTTTGTAGGATCCGAGATAATTGACTATTGTCCGGTACTTTTCCACTTCAGCCCAGCTTGGATGGTGAAATATTGTGGTACTTTCCACCAGGTGTGCAGACTCAGAACTTTTCTGGCATCACTTCCTTTTGGGCCACAACCCAGGTACAGGTGTCCCAGGCTGTCAGGAGGTGATTAACTGTCATTATTGTTCCAAAACAATAGGGGACCAAGAGCGTCATGGTCCAAGTACCAGACTGCTACCGTTCCCAAGCGAAGCAAGAGCCAGGCACGTTAAGGGGGTGCCTTCATGCTCTGGTCTGCTGCCCAGGCATGTGGCCCAGAAAAGTGGAGAAGGGGGGAGAAATTGCACCAGGTACTGAGCAGCTCAAGAAGGAGGGGTGGTGTTGTACCACCACATGCTCTAGGGACTGTTTTTCAGATACACCTCTCTCTGTACAACTAACAGGCTCAGACAGCTCCATCTGTAATGAGCATATTCTCATCAGAGTATTGTCTCAAGGTAGAACTCTGCAAATTTACATTTCTGACACAGCAAAAAATTTGAAGTGAAATAAAATTGTCAAACGCCACAGTAACGTGCGATACATTTCTAGTCTTGCCATCAGAAAGCCCTGTGGCACTAACAGGAAGAGTCACACAAGGGCTGAAGTTGGAAGGGACCTCTAGAAATAATCTGGTCCAACTTCACCCTGATCAAAACGGGTTCATCTAGAGCAGACTGCCCACCACTGTGCCCAGCCAGCTTTTTAATATCTCCAGGAAGAGATACCCCACAGCCCCTCTGGGCAGCCTGTGCCAGTGCCTGGTCACCCTCACAGTAAAAAAGTTTCCTGATGTTCAGCTGGCACCTTCTGTGTTTCAGTTTGTACCCAGTGCCTCTGGTCCTGTCACTGGGCACCACTGAGAAGAGCCTGGTTCCATCTTCTTCACACTTTCTTTTCGGATATTTATATGCATGTTGATAAGATCCTCCTGAGCCTTCTCTTCTCCAGGATGAAGAGTGCCAGCTCACTCAACCTTCCCTCTTATGGGAGAGCTGCTCCAGTGCACCATCGATGTAGCCCTTTGCTGGACCCTCTTCAGTATGACTCTTTTGTACTAAGGAGCCCAGAACAGGACAGTGTTCCACATAGGGCTTCTCCAGTGCTGAGCAGAGGGGAAGGATCACATCTCAAGCTGCTGACAATGGTTTGCCTAATGAAGCCCAGGATACCATTTGCCTTCTTTGAAATGCAGGCATATAGCTGGCTCAGTTCACTTGGTCCCCCAGGTGCTTTTTTTGCAGAGCTTCTTGCCAGCTGCATGGCCCCCAGCATGTTAGTGCAGGGTTGTTCCTCCCCAGCAAGGTGCAGGACGTCGCACTTCCCCTTGCTGAACTTCCTGAGGATGTTTATGCCCCATACTGTGTCCATTGTTATACAGGCATTTTAGAGAGGAACCTCGGCATGTTGAGTTTTTGGAGAGGTTTTGGGGGGTTTCTCCATAATGGTACCTTATAGGCTCTCCCTTGCTTACATGCAAGTGCTGGAGGTGACCCCACTTAAACCTCATTTTCTTGATCTTGTGCTCCATTCCTGTCACATCACCCCATGCCCTTTCCTCATTGACCCTGTCCAGCACTGCCTCAAGACTTCTGGTTACTCTCTTCCTCCCTTGTCATTCTTAGTTTAAAGCCCTCCTTACAAGGTCAGCCATTCTACTGTTGAAAGTAGCTTTGCCTTGCTTAGCGAGGTAGATCCCCAAAGAGATGGGGATCTGCAAACAGGGTCCCATGGTTATTGAACCCAAAATCCAGTTACCAACACCAGCTCTGCAGCCCATTATTGACCTGTATTATCAGTGTCGTTCTCCTCACACCCTTTACCCTTACCAAATGGACATTAAACACCACCTGGGCTCCCATGCCCTTGACTACTGCCCCTAGAGCCCTGTAGTCACTTTTGTGCCAGGTTTCCTTGGCAGTATCATTTGTGTCCACATGGAATACCAGTAGGGGTTAGTGATCAGAGGGTTGGAAGAACTTCAGCAGTCCCTCCACAGTGTCCTCAATCCAGGCACCCAGCAGGCAGCAAACCTTTCTTGATGATAGGTCAGATTGACAGATAGGTACCTCTGTCCCCCGCAGCAGGGAGTCACCCATTACACAGGCTCACCATTTCATCCAGATAGTCTTGCATGGTTTAGAGTTAGGTGGACCACATCCTTTGCTTGAAGATATATCTGGCTTCTCTTCAACTTTGAGAGTCGAGAACCTATTGCAGTTGTAAACCCTTAGGTGGGGCAGGAGCCTTTCTCTTGGTGACAGAAATAATCAGTTTCTATCTGTTCCCTTCTCCAGCATTTACATTAATATTAAAGGTGAACACTGCCTGTTTATCTACTGCAGTTGGTATCTGGGCTTCTTCAAGCTGCTGCATCTCAGAGAAGATACTATCTCCCTTTTCACTCTCTCTGATGCTAGATAACCTGCTCACTTCCTCCTGTAACTTCTCTACTTGACAACACAGTTCCTCCAAGGTGGCATACATCCTATGGGATGGTGGGCCATATCTCTGGGCATCAGTGAGAAGCCCCCAGACACACCCTGCAGGACATGGAGACCTGCATCAAAGCCTTCACCCTAACTGGGACAGCTGTTGGGCAGACTGCCCTGCAGCATGCCATCACCATGACTGAAACAACAGTATAAATTCAACTGAGCCTCCCTTCCTTGTGTCCTGCTGCACAAACTGCTGCTGCTAGAAGCTGCACTCTAGGCCATGGCTCTTATATAGTCCTCTCCTGAGTGCTGGCTAAAGGGTGCTTTATCCTCGTTAATTGGTGGCAGCTGCAGCAAAGGCTCCAGGCACCCTGGATCAAGGGCAACCGCTCACCTTCATTAGAAGCTGCTAGAGTTTCCTCAGACCCACACCTGGTGGCTCCCCTTTCCTTGTCCTTGCTTGGCAGCAGCAGGTACTCTCCAGTTTCTCAGAGCGTTCCCAGGCATTCCCCAATGATCCTGGACCTTGTCCCCAGAGGGTCCAGAAACTCCCAAAGCAGAATGCAGAGGCTGCTGCCCAAACAGCTACCTCTGTTGGCTGTGCTTGAGAATATCTTACTAATATCTCCAGATACTTGTTCCTAGAGACCTTGTGGGCTCTGTGTGTCTTAACCCAAGTGTGCAGTCCATCTGTCTAAATAACCACCAGATGTATTATATATGGATGACAAATGGTAAATGAATGACGCCTATATATGTAAGTAATACACATATATATAAAAATTTCAGCCCCCCTTTCTATTTGAGATGTAAGCAGCCTAAAATATTGATTGGCCTCCCCAATATGTTCAGCTTCCCATCATCAGAACTGTGCATAAACATTTCTGGAGAGCATTCTTGAACTCTCCTTATGTTTGGGACCCCAAAGACTGCTGAGCATGCAAAAGATGAAACCCTCAGGAGTTTAAACATAGCAGCATAGGAGCAGCTGCACTGCACCAGACCAATGGTCCGTCTGAAAATGTCCCATACCAGATGCCCACAGGGGAACATGGGGCAGGGCAAGCAGGTGTAGCTACTTCCCCAGCCTCCAGAGGTCTGTGCAGCACAGAGAATCCTTAAATTCACTTTATAACTCCTCTGCCCAACCATAGATTCAGGCTGGGATGAGTTAGGGTTTATTCACAAATTCAGCTTCTTAGACCATGTGAATCATTCAGGGTTTAGTGACAGCCATTAAAACCAAGTGAGAGAAATGTTTTATCTTTTAGAGCTATCCTTAGGGTATTTAATTAAAAATAGGCTCCTGACCAAAAGAATTTAATCAGATTATCTTTCATGAAAGCATTACTGTGAAAGAACGTAATTGCTTGGGAAAGACTTCTCCCATAACATGTTCTTCTATTATAAAAGCTATTTCCCTTCACATTCCAGTTATTCAGCCAAGAAGCAAAGGACTATAGCTGGGCATATGGCTTTTTCCTCTGTGTAGTATTTCAGGGTGATTGGACAAACCCCCACATGTTTTGCTTCATCATTAAAGCAGAAATTTAGTTCTTGTCTCTCATGGAGGAGTGTGATGACCAGGTTAGTACTGAATTGTCAGTGGCTTTCTTGAAAACAGAGTAAAATACAAGGCTCAAGCTGCTTATGCATGTCTGAGTTTGTTTAATTTTTCTTATGCTTACTTAGCTTAAACATGTAAGGAACACTGTAGAGAAATCCCACTGTCATTAGGATCCAATAAAAAAAACCCCTGTTGGTAGAAACAGCATTGTCGGTGTTCCACTTGTCTTGCAATTCAGTCATTTGTCCATGATACCTCCACACGTCACATTCACTTACGCATTTCTCCTTTAACGCTTCTGTGAACTGCCAAAATTCACATGTTTGTAGCTGGAGAAATGAGGCCCAGAAAGAGCAGGTGATCCGTCTACGGCCACACAGAACGTCTGTACAGCACGAACCTCAGTCGTAGTCCCAAGCTAACGTGTTAACTAACCATTGGCACGTCCCAGCTCACCACCCACCAGCCCTGGAAACACGCTCTTACAACTGAAAGGCCAAGCTACGCTCTTCACAGACTGCAGCGCCCAGTTACTGAGCTGTGCAACAAACAGAATTTCTGTTCCGCAATGAAATTCTGGCGTTTGCAACTTTGAATTTTTATACATAATAAATGGAGTAAGTAAACCTCATACATTCCAATATTTTAATACCACAGACAAGTCAAAATTCCATAAATTACAATGGTAAACTCAAAGTAAAATGTATCTTTTTTTGCTTCTAGTGTTTTTTTAACATTTTTGAAATATTTTGGTGAGATAGCAAAAGACATTGTATAGATTTGCTCCCATCTAATGTGTTGTTAACTACACTACCGACATCTGATTTTTTTTAATTTATTTTTTTTATTTGGGTGGGAAACAGGTCTTTCAGAACACTGAACACTTCCTCTAGCGCAAATCACCAATAAATAAGGTCTTGCCAGTTGTACTTGTCATTGTTTGCGATGATGTATTTGCAGAATAATCTTTATGAAACACAGTTCATGCATGGACAAAGAGAACAACAGGCACAGTTAAAAATTACTGTTACACTAATCCTCAAAAAAAAACGAGTTTGGGAGACTTACTGGAAACCTGGTGCTGCCCAAAGTTGTTTGGCCACGATGCCACCTCATCACAAGGAAGAGCAAGTAACAGAGCATCGGTGTGCAACACAGTTCAGGTAGTGTTTCTGACTGTTTATGTACGCTCCCAGAAGCTGCGTTATGCCTCTTGGCATTGAAATCTACGTCACTTCTGGTTGGAATTCAGAAATTTTGGGCAGTGGTAGAAATTGTCAAATCTCTCAAGCAGACACTGTGAACCCCGACCTGGTGGAAGGCCATTGCTTAGCCCACCATCTGGCAGAGACTCCCCTGCTGTTGGTGCACCTTTTTTGCCGCCACGTGTAGGTTCCGATCTAGTTGCTTGAGGGGATACAAGTAATTTGGAAGCATGATGGATTGCTGCTCATCTGAGGTCTTCAGCAGATTCCCTGGTGTCAGACTAGTACCATCCCCAGCCTCTCCTCAGCAAAGGCTCTCCAGCTGAGACAGAGGAGACCCCGAGAGGCCATAAAGGACAACCATGTGCTGAGGCTGAGGCCCTCCTCTACTACTCGAGGTGGGACACTCATCCTGTAGCAAAGAAGCACAAATGCCAGAGGAATCAGGGAAAGAAAGGGTGAGTAGGGCCATGAGTCACTTATTTCACCTCCATCTGTACATACCTGGTCTACGGTTCATTAATACTTCCAAAGCATGTTTGAACTGTGTGTGATCTAGAATGGATTAGGGTTTTTTACCTAATTACCTCATTAGGGGGAAGGACCACGTTACACCAGCAGTCCAGAGACTGCATTACTTTTATTTGGGGCACCATTCAAGGCAAATTGTCCTCTGTTTGTGCCAAGTGCTATATGGCAGACTTCATCTCCTTACTCTATAGGTTCTGACATGACAGATGAGCAGTTCAAGCGAGGGGATGAATTGTCATTCCTTCAAACTACTCCAGCTGCAGTGGAGTTGTTCAACAGTGTAATTAAAAAGAAAATTGGGCAGCTAGGTTTAGACAAGAAGGGAAGAGCATTTTAAAGGAGCAGCAGTGAGCGCTGTAGTTGCCTCTCCACTGGTCCAACCTGTTTGCACCAGAATCTAAAAGCAAACTTGCACCTTTTCTTTGCAATGGTGTCAGCCTGATAAATTTCATGTTTTACTTACTTGTTCTTCAATAAATTTCTTTTTGATCAAACGAAAAAAAACCCACCCTGTTGCCCGCTTGCCCAAAAATATTAGCAGGGCTATTATCCTTTATAAATCAAACACCGTGTACACGAAGACCTGGCTCATCACCTTAATTTAGAAAGAAACATCAGGATTGCCTTCCCATTTCCCCTGTTCCACCTCCATAGTTTTACCATCTCTTCCACCTTCTCTGCCCATGGAAGCTGAGTCATGAGTCACAGTCCCCTGGCTAATGAGCTGCTCGGTCACCTCTTTTACTGCCTTGTTCTCCAGCTAAAACTGATGCAATTTTTCTTAATGGTAAGGGAATCAGTAACTCAATTAAACAGGGGAGCTTATTAATCTCCTGGGGAACATGGCATTCAGAGACACTATTTTTGCCTGAAAAATAATTAATCTCTATGGAGCACTGAAAGCACAGATCCTCTGCACTGAAGCCTTTCTCAGATGCTAGTTACTTAATTTTTCACATCTCTTGGCCCTTGGCGCACTTTATTATGTTGAGCCCTCTAATGACGCTATTCTGAGACCAATGGGGCATTACCACTAACACAGCCTTGCCCTAACACAGCGTGTGCAGTAAAGAAACAAGATGGCAAGTCCTTAGAAGTATGATGTGCCAAAAGACACCACACACTGTGTAACAGCATACCCCTCCATTTAGGCAGAGGCTGACCTTTTCAATAGAAAGAGACCAATATACAATCGCTGGAATAGAATCCCTAAGGTGGGGTAAGCATAGCACTGACCTAAAATGTTGCCCACATTCAGAGTGGGGGGCTGAACTGCCCTACTGGTAGGAGGCCAGATATCCTGGGTGCAGGGACACAAAACCCTTGAAGTGGTTTGCACCCACAGGTCCTAATGCAAGTCTGATTCATAAGTGATTCAGACATTTTGGTATAACCTAACACACTCTGTGGGAGCACTTTTTATCCCCTTCCTATCCCAAAAGCACTGAGTGCTGACACCAAAAAGCACTCAGTCTGCCTGGATGCTGTGGTAAAGACGTACGGCTGTTACAGTAAGCATAAGCACACTCCTCTTGCTCTCCAGAGTGCAGTACAGTGGCTAGCAGCGTTACCAGACCTCCCTGCTGTATACATCAGTATACAGCATATCAAGGTTCAGCCAGGTTACACCAACCTTGGCTTAATCCATCACCATCCCTTGAGTATCAGCACAGTTATTACCAAACACTCGGTGTGGTCGTCTTTCCCCGGAAAGAGATTTTTACTTTCTTAGCTGGCCTCTTGGCTGACATAATGCTGTAAGAGCCTGGAATAATATGTTCTCCACTAAATTTGCCATATAGCTTTAACAACGTTACATCAGATCAATGTCCTCATTTATCCTCCCAAAACAGTGCCTTTGGGTAAACTGTGTCTTTCATCATTCAGCATTTGATAACAGTAACTTTATTCACCACACTGAGAAGGAAACATTTTGTTTACTCCTGTTATGGTTTCAGCTGGGATAAAGTTAATTTTCTTCCTAGCAGCTGGTGTAGTGCTGTGTTTTGGATTTAAGATGAGAATAGTGTTGATAACACACGGATCTTTTAGTTGTTGCTAAGCAGTGCTTATACGAAGTCAAGGACTTCACAGCTTCTCATATTGCCCCACCAGCGAGGAGTCTGGGGTGCACAAGAAGCTGGGAGGAGCAAGGAGCCAGGACAGCTGACCCAGACTGGCCAAAGGGATATTCCACACCATATGATGTCATGCTCAGTATATAAACTAGGGGGAAAGTTGGCCAGGGGACCTCTGCTCAGGAGTAGGCATCAGTCGGTGGGTGGTGAGCAATTGCACTGTGCATCACTTGTTTTGTATCGTCTTTTATCATCATCATTATTGTTATTTCCCCCTCCTTTTGTGTCCTATTAAACTGTCTTTATCTCAAACCATGAATTTTACTTTTTTTTCCCCCACTCGATTCTCTCCCCCATCCCACTGAGGGGAAGTGAGTGAATGGCTGTGTGGTGTTTCGCTGCCTGCTGGGTTAAACCACAACTCCATCTGTAACAAATACCCCAGAGAATTATTCCTAGATTAAGCATTAGGAAAGATGGTAATGAGATCTTGTTTCACTGGACACCTAGCAACACTTGCTGGGCATGGCAGCTTAAAGAGTAATGTAAACAAACAGTGATGCAGTAACTCCCCTCAGGACAGGCCATGTACAATTCTGTAGTGAACAAAGTCAGCTGAGACCCTCTGGGCCAAAATGTCATTAGTGACATTAAGAAAATGCCACTGCTTGCTGATTTATGCAAAGTCCAGGGACTCATCAGAACTAGAGCAAATGTTGCCTGTTAATTTTAAGTCCACCAAAAGTGCAGTTCCATATAGTTTTTGCAAGTATTTTTGTCATTCCTGTGCTTTATTCTAAAACAAATGAAAAAATTTTGATGATTTCTGACTTAATTCAGCCACTGAACTAAGAGTACAATTATTTACATTAGAACAACAGATATCACACTGCAAGGTTGCTAGAAGGTTAAAAAAATTGACTTTTTTTTTGGTAAAAAACTCATGTGCCTCTACAGGGAATATCTAGTGACACCAGTCTTGCTGTATTCACTCACAGTTTGCATATGTACCTTTTAGCACCTTTTCTCCCTGCCTGGAGACAAATCCTGAACAGTTCAAACCAACAGCAGTATCCAAATAATTTGTACAAGAAATATGCAATTCTCCCTCTTTCATGCCATTGAGGTCTGCAGCACTGGCAAAGCTGAAGTACTCAGGCTGACCGCTGAAAAGCTAAGTTAAGATTTTTATTCCTCAATTTTCGGTGGCCACAGTGAAGTACCTATATCTGGGCCAGGTGTATGATGCACCTAATGCTATTCAACCTCAAAGCAAACTCCCAGGTCCTTAAATTCAGGCTGTAGCCCTGACTCCCAGCCCCAGTTTAGCTGGTTTAACAAGCTCATGCACAGCACAACACTGCTTCAGTGCTGGAGTAATTCATCTCTGCACCTTTCATGCAGAAAACTGTTCATGGTTCTGCATGGCAAAGGTGTGGGCAAGCCATAGGACAAGTGAGGCTGTAGGCTCCTACGTTTGCAAGGCTTTGCCACGCAAGGGGCAAAGGGTGCAAACTGGTTAAAGCTTTCTGTGTCTCTTTTTGAACTACCTGTGGCTCCTGGTCCAATACCATTTTTGTTCAACATTTGTTGTATTTCTTTGTGACTTCATGTCATGACTTACTCCTTTCTGCTTTAGAATCTTAGAATTCTTAGAATCATAGGATGGTTAGGGTTGGAAGGGACTTCAAAGATGATCTAGTTCCAACCCAACCCTCCACTAGACCAGGCTGCCCAAAGCCCCATCCAACCTGGCCTTGAACACTGCCAGGGAGGGGGCAGCTACAGCTTCTCTGGGCAACCTGTTCCAGTGCTTCACCACCCTCACAGGGAAGAATTTCTTCCTAATACCTAATTTAAATCCCCCTTTTTTTAATTTAAACCCATTCCACCTTGTCCTATCACTACAATCCCTGATAAACAGCCCCTCTCCAGCTTTCCAGTAGGTCCTCTTTAGGTATTGGAAGGCCACGATCAGGTCTCCCTGGAGTCTTCTCTTCTCCAGGCTGAACAATCCCATCTCCCTCAGCCTGTCCTCATAGGAGAGGTTCTCCATTCCTCTAATCAACTTGGTGGCCCTCCTCTGGACTCGCTCCAGCAGCTCCAAGTCTTGCCTTTACATCCAGGTGATTCAGTTCCTGTATTTCTTTTCTTGCCTCCGAATTGACCACTGGTTGCCTGACCATACTGCTCCCACAGTTAACCACAACAGGGACTTGCTGGAATACCCCTAAATCCCAGTCCAACCTTGGTACTCAAGTTTCCTTTCTGAAAAAAAAAAGAGAATAGGGAAAAAAACCAGTGCATGTCTCAGCCCCATACTGGAATATCTGGATCATCCACTCAAACCCAAAGCTTCAAAACACTGCACCAAACTGAAAGTCGCTGCTCCAGTTCTTGGAAGGTTTTCCACCATAAGGCACTAGAGCTATCTCCTCTTCTGATATCTGAGCATCCACTTATGATACTAACTGTACTAGAAGATAATCTTTTAAGTGCAAAGAGAGAACAGTTGCCTGCCTGGAAACACTCCAAAGATAAATCATTTTATTCTCACCCATAAACCAGACATAAAATGGAGATGGTCAAACAGCTTTAGGGGCAATGCCTTCTTGCAGGAATCTCAGGCCAACACTAAGATCCAGCGCCCGTATCACTGGAGTAACAACAGATTAAGCAAACTCCATCTACAGCAGCCTTTTCAAGGAGCATGATCTCTCCAAACAACTTTATAGTATCTAAATATTAACAAGTTACACAATTAAAGTAATTTGGAGGACTAGCACCACCAGCCCATATTTGTCTCAACAATGTTGGCTTCATCTTGTCTGTTCCTGAATTATTTTTCTTTACATCACAAAATCTGGAATGACTGAACATCCTTGCAAAATCTGTGACTACTTCTCTAGTTGTTACCGCTTTTCCTCATTTAAAAAAAAAAAAAGTAAATCCCTTTTCTGTTCAGCTTCTGTAACTTTAAGCAGAGGAACTGCTCATCTTTTCTTTTTCAATTTTCTTTGAATGTCATTTACTCGTGATTTTGTTAGGAATAAGCATAGTTAAATGAATTTCTTTTGTCTGTGGTTAATATAAGCAGAATTAGTATAATTGAGATGGGAGTTCCAAATCCTACATGCCTTTCAATTTCTTTCAATTATGTTTCATTAAAATTACCCTATGTCATTGGTAACAGCTACGTCAGGTTTATATGTCAAGGCAGGAAACGAGTTTCAAACGACAATTTTCTACCATACCAAAAATACAACATTTCTGTAACTATATTACTGAGCGTCTATATTACTATTTGTTAGATGCAAATTTCTTTGTGTCACTGAGTAAATAAATGCATTCTTCCCTATTAAAATTCTTGGATGTGCCACTTAGTTTGTGCGCAATTTTTTTGCACATTGTTTTAACTGATAATCAGTAGCCCTCTATGTCGTCATATTCAAAAGAGAGACTATTTTTTTGGACACAGACAAGAATTGCATAGTGCTTCATTCTGCCCTAATAATAGTTGCATAATTTAGGGGAGTAGTCATCTTGACAGAAAAACATGCAAATCTGATCCAGTCATGGCACAAGGAATTACTTTCCAGAGACGTTTACGTCATCAGAAGCTGTGTATTTAGCAGCATTGATAATTTTTGTTTTTCATGTTGCTTACACTTTGATAAAAATCTTCCCGAGAGATCTCCTTAGCCTGTTCACAAAAGTTAGAGGCAATAAGAGCATAAGCATACGAAATGAGTGCTCATTCTATTGTTTTCTCTCATTTTATCATCTGAATCCCATTTCTTGGGAATCGTGATTTCCTCCTTTTGTCTACTGCTATGGTAAATTTTCTCTTTTAACTACTTTCTCTCTATATGGCACAAAGACATCACTGAAAAGTGCAACATAGAGATTTGCAAGCTACTCTAACAAAAAAACAAACCCAACCAAAACAAAAAAAAAAACACCAAAACCAGATGATGATTGAAATTCCAGTGAAATCTGTGAAAAACCTCCTTCCCTGGGTCCTTTGGAATGGGTCCCAAATGAAGCAGAAGTAGGTGCTGCACGTTTGTGCCAGGGTTCCCCCCCAGCAGGAAAGCAGCAGTGACCTGGATCCAGCTTTTGTTCCTTGCACAAAGCACTGGAGAATAGATGGTGACACCTCAGCTTCTGACTCAAGCAGTCCAAACGACGAGCCCAACATGCTTGTGCAGGAGCGTTCATGAACGCCTGTATGCCAGCGCTGTTCTTAGAGACTCTCACTGTAAGAAAACGAGAAAATAAACTACTTAACTGAGCAAGTAATTTCAGCTGGAGCCGATTATCCATCTGCTAATACAGTGCAGCCTGGAAGCTTTGCCAATGACAGATTAAGGTCAAACAAATGATCATTCCGACGAGATATGCTCCTCTTCCTAAACGTATTTTTCTCTCAATCTGTTGTGACATGCTGATCAAAGAGCCTATACAAATACTGTATTAGTATCAATTTCTTTTAGTGAAGCTACAGGAAGTTTCTGGAATAACACTGGGGTCTAGACAAGCCAGACAATATGTTTAAGACAGAGACTCTGGTCTCAAGAGCTTACAGGCCAAAAAAGGCAAAACGCAGGAAAAACTGCAGAAAGAAAGTGCTGTTACTGCACTTTACAGGGGCAGAGCTGAAGCAGAG
Organism: Psophia crepitans; assembly: GCA_013399095.1. Lineage (NCBI taxonomy): Eukaryota > Metazoa > Chordata > Aves > Gruiformes > Psophiidae > Psophia > Psophia crepitans. The sequence goes on along the minus strand of VWZZ01001646.1, from coordinate 362,839 downwards.
GGCTTGTGGGAACGGGGCATACAGGGTGTGCAGGCACCGAAATAACAGTGGCAACTTCAAAACCTGCATCCAGTGACCAGGGGAGGCTGAAACTCCCCCATGATATGCCTAAGAATGTTTTCCCTGAACTTCAGTATGTGCTGACTTCTTTTTGCAGAAGCCCTTTTTCTGGAAGGTTTTTAAAGATCAGCTTGAGACAGCTTTGAAAGTCCCAACGTGCACGGTTGTGCGCACACACACACACAAATGGCATGAGACCGAAGGCAGGGTCTTAGTACGAAAAACATTAAGCAAGCTGAGTTATAGGAACTGTTACTTCTGCAGCCCAAAATATATCAGAGACAGGCAGGTAATTAATAGTATTTAATTTTGTGACTGGAAGATTACACAAAGGTAATTGAGATGTTTCAGATTCAGACACAGGTCTTAAGTAGTAAACAGGTAAGCCTCGTTCACTCGGGCCCCTTGCTGCAGTGCTTTAAGTCTTTGCACAAGCTGCCCTGTCTTTTACCACTGCTCTGACCATGAGAAAATGCTCTTTCCTCAAAGCCAGCCACAGAATATGTAAATTGAGGATGATAACACTGACCTCTTTTTTTGTACAGAGCACTTTAATACCTACTGATGAGAAGCGCGGCCTGGAAGCTGGGTACCGTTACGTAAACGGAGCATCCTCACGCCAGTAATCCACAGATGTCTCACGAATTCTTGTGTAACGCACTGGCAGGGCACGGCGCGTACGTTGCCTCCTCTCAGAGGAGCTGCTTTGCACAGAGGATAAGAGCCTACTTAGCCCGTCCCACAGTATCTGAGCTCCGACGGTGCCCCGTCTGTGCTGCTCCTGCCACAGGTAGGAAAACCAATGTCACGTCACTGCCTGATTAGGGACAGTGCAACGCCAGGCACGTGAGGAGTCTCAGTTAAAAACGTTTTGAGCTACACTTCTGAAGGAGGAGGGTGGTAGAAACAGGAGTTTCTTCCTGAAACTTCTGCTAGGAGTCTAGGACAAATTCAGGTTTTGTTAAGGTAGTTCAGGAACCATTTTAGTCCCCATCTCTCCTTAACTTTCATATTTGCTGGTAAAAACAGAAGAAAAAAAGGAATAATATGAGAAGTGAAGTAAAGCCTGACTTTTTAAAGAGAACGGTTCACTGTGAAAAAAATTCTGTCCCACACTAAAAAAGCTTTTTCAAAGAAGATGAAGCACAGACAGAGGTCATAAGTGCCCGCAAATTTAGAGTACGCTGCTGAAGGTGCTTAGGGCCTGGATTTTGTCAGTGCATATACAGCAAACAATTTAAATGTATTTAGATATTTAACACACGTGCCTAATTACCTTCAGCGTTCCTTTAGCAACTTTACAGGATTCTCTCTCTCTTTAGCAGAGGTATGTTTCAGCTGCAGCAGTGAATGATCAATATTTTTGAAAAAAGGATTGAGGACTTTGAAAAGAAGGAGTCAAGACCTTCTGAAAGCCAGGAACACACAGCTAGTGATCACTAGTAGGCTTGGGTCAAAGGGCTGAAAGACAACACTGCTGGGGAAAAGAAGTCATCAAATTATTTATGGAAAGTCAACTTTGAAAGAGTACACCAGAGTTTTTTTAACATGCCAGAACAGCAAACTTGTCCTTTTTTCTTTTTCCTTCTTGAGAGTAGCAAACCAAATTAGGGTAACCCCCCTCTTAATCCCACCAAAGCCATAAAAGCAACCTTCCTAAGACCTAAGGAATTTTACTTGTGCATTTAAAACTTGATGAATTTTTAAGTAACAGAAGAAGGTGCCTTATAATGGGAAAGTGTTAAGCTGCCTTAATTACATCAGGACCCAGGAGGCTGAATCTCTGTTACGGAAGGCTTGATACTGATCATAAAATGCAGAAACTTCTCTCAAAGTCCAGCACAGATTTATAGCTAATGAAACCCGCTCCCCAGTAATGAAAGGCTAGACATATGAAATCACTTTATTATGTCCTTGGGACACACATGAAAAGCTTGCAATACAGGGCTGGAATTATGGGAAGCCAAGAACTTGTTGGGTTATAGATGCCAGACAGCTTATTATTTCTGAAAGATTATTCTGCCTGTGTAGCAGAATAATGGGGCAATACAGCGTGGGAGTGCCCATTGTACTACTAACCCGTAAATACACGTTCCTCACTAGAACTGTCAGCCAGGTGTTCTTCCAAACCACTGTTTCCCAAACCCTAAATTTCAAATTACATAGAGTTTTTACTAACGAATAACTAACTTGCAAAGTCATTGAGATACTACCGCACTGCAACCATCAGCAAGTATTGGGAAGGTGGGCTTTGTATCCCAGTTTGCAGCAGAATTAGCTCAGGCAAGCTACGAATTTGGGGACTACTCCCAATTTGTGCATCATTTTATAGGAAATGCATCACAGTGGATTCACAAATTTCAGGGACTGCCACACTCAAGCTTTCAAAGATCCTGTACTCAGCAATACAAGTCACTAGGTTATCTTCAAAGTCACTGGGCATTTAAAATAGGATACTTACTGTTTCTTTTACTCACCTTTCTAGCCTAGAAATTTGATTTCCATATAAGCAGGTGCTCTGACTTTGAGCGAAAAATGGGACTGTCATGAGACTCCACTGGAAACCGAGACAGTTGGTTGCACAGGACCATAACCTGTTCCTGTTCTTCACAGGAAGTTTTCCCACTATTATGTATCTTGTTCTCAGAAGTTACTCCCAGTGGACCTCAAAGCTTTCCAATGCTCATTAATGTGTCTTTCACCATCAGCCTTCACTAAAACCTGCTCTGGAACCCTCCAGTTGTGTTGGCAACCTCCCTGGCCATGTGGACCTGAGAGGTAATCCTTATTTCAGAGTCTCCAGCCTAGGGACATTATTGGTATGCAGAAGACAGTCCTCCTCTTGCTCTCCAGAGGCATGAGGAACCTTTACTGCCACCATACCTTGCTTCCCAACTAGACCAGAGGAACACCACCAAAGTATGCTCCATTCCATGTTTCTAATTAGCTCAAATGCTGTAATTTAGAAAGAAGGTTATTGATTGACTTAACAAATGCTTAAAATTAATTCCCTCTCAAATCCCTGCTGACAGGCCAGGTGCACCCTCTGCCTGGTGTGGTTTTGAGTTGTGGTGCTGGGCTGAGAATGTCCTCTTACTCATCCATCCCACCCACTCTTCCTCCACCCCTGAAGGAAGCAAACCCACCTGCTGCACGAAGCCGGGTGTTTCACTGACGGGGGTTTGCACCATCTGTGCTGAGCCGACACACCACCACACAGACAGAGAAGCACTACCTATTGCAGCACTGGTGCCAGCACGCTTGGCATAGGCAGCCCAAAATGACTCACACCTGGTCTAGTGGAGGGTGTCCCTGCCCATGGCAGGGGGGTTGGAACTAGATGATCTTTGAGGTCCCCTCCAACCCAAACCATTCCGTGATTCTATTATAAAACTTTTTGATGGGGAAATTACGTGTGAATTGAACTTGGCTCTCACAGCACTCTGCTCTGCATCTCTCACAATTCTGACGTGTTTTAAAGTGTTATTAATGCTTTTCTCTTACCTGCTAAGGGATTTACTAGGCGGAGGTAAACACAGCTGGGGTGAAGAGCACGGAGGATGCCACTAGAAGGAACCCTGAATCCCAGTAAACAGCTACTGCTGTGGCTCCGGGAGAGGAGGAGGATGTAACCTGCTCACAGGTAAGCCAGGTGACGTGGCTCTCCCCCCTGCTGCACAACGTGTTTGTCTCCTCTCAGTCCCCCTCATCCAGGTGAGCCCTCAGCCCTCCTCCCCACCCCCGGAGGGACTGTGCTGGCCTCACTCCTCACCCCCCTGCTCTCTTTGTGAGTGTCAGGAACCTTCTGACTGTGCTGTTCAAATGTTTAGCAATGCCTTGTGTGGTATAAAACCAATGACACCCAATGAAAACATGCATATGATCCAAGATATGCCTCTTATCCAAGACTCTGCCCATTTTACACTGTTCCTTCTTCCTACAGAAGTTGTCCCAATGGCACCAGCAAAGGCTAGTCTTCGCTGAAAGACAATGGTGCTTCACACACATAAAAACAATTGAATCCCACCAAGATTGCTGTAGCAAGTCCTCAATTAAATGACAACACGTTAGCGATTTAAAAGGCATTTCATTATCTTTCACAGCTATCAACCCAAGAACCTTTTCTTTTTTTCTTTTTTTTTTTTTTTTTTAACAGAAATGCAAGGGATGCTTTTGGTTTTAACACAAGGAAAGGCTTATAGGTAGCACAGTTCCAGAATTTGGTTTAATATGGGTAAGCAAAAGGCAAATTTATAAAATGTTAGATCTCTAATTTTCTTCAGTATTAAAATATCTATTCTTTATTTCACTAATAACAGAAGAGAGGTGCAGCAGAAGGGTTTTTAAGTCGAAGGTCATATTGCTGTTTTTGATTGGCAAAAACTCATCTCTTGTGGTGTAACTTTAGAGCATGCCGTACAGCATAGTGCAATGCAAAATCCTACAGCAGTGCTGACAGTTGTGTTATAGCTAGAAGATATTGTTTGAAGATATTTACCTTTAAAACAAAAATTGCCAATGGTCTTTCTTTTTTACTTATGTGGTATCCTATTATTCCTGAAACAGCATTTTCAGTAGAATTTGCAATCAAACACTAGTCAATATACAAGCCCATGCTGGTAAATCTCATGGCTAGGTGATAAGCAAGATGCCATTTTTATAAACCAATCAACAAAACAATTAAATCAGCTTGCTAGCAAATTTTCAGTGCTCTCTTACTATTTTGTGAATAAAATCCCTCCTGGAAATTTCTAGGAAAAGTCAAGGTTTATTTTTCCTGCTTGCATTCTGAAATGGCATTTACTCCAGATCAGTTAGCTCACACTGAGCCCTTGTACCAATCATGCTTCATTATGTTGCTTGTAATGCTAATATGCTAACTAGTGTAATGAAACTTTTACAAGTGGTATAACAAAATGCATTCACAATTAAGGCAAAGCACGTACCTTTCCCAGACTGCCAAAATACCGTTCCCAGGCTTCCGATGGGAGAGCTATCATCTGTCTCAGCAGTGACTCCCAGCCTGCCTTCCCCCTTATCGACTGGCCACGTGTAGGGCAGAACAGGATGAGGATGCTCGGTGCCTCCAGGCAGGACATGCCGCCTCTAGGCAATTACCAGGAAGGAGATACCTGACTTGGCTCTCACTCCTCTGCTAGGAGAAGAGGAATATACAGCACAAGGGGGAGTCAGATCTTGTGAATGCAGAGGGGAGATAAAGGAAGCGCCTGTCTTCTTCCACCACTGATTACTAAATTAGGCAGCATAACTGTATTTTCTGTGTCATGTCTGCTGAAAATGAAAAACCTCTGCTTTGGCCACATGCCTTAATGTGAGAGAGAAGATTAAAAGGGCCAATCATTCCAGATCATTCAAGATTTACAGCTAAAACCCCCAACTTGTAAGAGTCCTACAAGATCCATGCAGTCACGCAATGCATTTGGAGTGCCACATGGTCAGCAGTTCATTAACAAACTACCCGCTAGCGAAGAGAACACACCAGTCATGCTGCTCCTGGTCTGCTTGCCACCATACTCTGGATTCTGTTTCAAACAGAACTGCATGGATTTGGACAAGAATCAAGTGCAAACCGTCTTCTCCTAGAGAGCTGCACTGTCTGGCCCAGTCCCTTCCCTGATACTGTCCTCTGGGAAAGCAAGATGCTCTTACTTCCCTCTTCTCTCTTCATCAGGGCCGTTTATGTTTTCATCTTTTCCACAGCCACCCACAGAAGTAGATGATACATTTTTTTTTCTTTTTTTGGGTACAAGTTTCATCATCAATGTGAGACAGACCGTAGTGAAGGAAACTGAAGAAATCTAAATACAACTTAACTTTAAGGGATACAGAGATATTTCAGGAAAATTTTCTCCTAAGATCTTGGTACTACACGAATGCAAATAAATGGAGGGGGGTAATTTAAATGCAAATATCTACTGCTGAACATAAGACAAAACTCCAAAACCTAAAAAGATTCAGGACATCTTTGACCATGACCTAACATTGTCCTAATCATTAAAGCAAGAACATTTAACTTGGTTACAACACTTCTGGCATATATATGAGTTCAGATTTCCAGGATTCCTGAGAATGTGCAGTCCTTTTGATTCTATAGATTACAAAAATTTGCAAATCACGTCATTACTTTAGCTGCCAAAGCCCAACCATAGATTTTAAATTGGAAGCCGCTGACCTTGACCTCTTTATTTCAGTTTCACCAACTGAAAAGCAGAGATAACAATATTTACCTATCTCAGTGTCTTCTGATTATTAATTGCTGCTTCTGAAGCAGTTTGACTATGGAAACTTCATGCCTCGATGCTGCCTTATTACAGAGGAAGTTAAAGACTTTCTTGTTGCTGGATATGCAAGAAGCAATCCAAAGGAAATTACATTAGTCTCATAGGATGTTTCCAAAGAAAATGCAACCACATGGAAGTATCTATTTCCTTTACTGAATCAGTGACAGGCTTTGTTTGGAGTTGTAAAGAAAATACAGGCAATGAGGATGGCGCAGGAAGGAGATATTGCTACGGATAGTAGCAGAACTGAAACCAATGGAACGGCATCGAATTTATGAAAATTAATGGAAATATATTTTCTTAAGTAGAAGAATTCTGATAAAAACAGATGCATCAGAGTAAGATATTTAAAATTGCTTAAATAATGATCACATGGGAGGTATGGGTTCTAAAGAGGTACGTTTTGCAGATAATCTGCTTGCATTTGAGCATCTCATGGGATAAATCCCATGATGTTTGTGATTTCTGAAAATTGCATTATGAAAACACCAAGAAACAAGGGAACCACTGGGAGAGATGAACATCTATTTATTTTAACCTGGCAGTATGGCAATTTAGATGATTTCAGGAAGACAGTAAATAAATAATCTCCTTGAAGAGCATCTCATTTCTATAAAGATGAAAATGAGTATGATCCTGTTAGAGACAAGGAAACCTAATAGATAATGTCCATAATAAGAAAATAATAGCAGCCCCACAGTTATTCTATGAGTTTCCAAAATGTTTCCAAACCACACAGATCTTTATCAGGGCACTAATTCTCTAAATTGCTTAAATTCATGCACAAAGCCTTTCCAGGATATTTAAGCATATTTGTCTTTCAATACAAGCCTCTAGTTAATCGTATGATTGTGTACCCTGGTGAAATGCCAGTTAACACCAGAAAGACCAATTATCTCATGAAGAGGCAGGAGAGGAAAAACATGAAATCCTCTGAGCATGATTCATTGTACATACAAAGAATCACATTTCCAAATATAGGATGTTGTTATTTTCAGACTGTACAAAGAAACAAAGGCAAACTCTGAAGTCCTGTACTGAAGACACAAAGTGGTCTTGTATCCCCAGGGCCTTGCTGGAGACCACTGTTTCCCAGTGCCCTGGTTTATATTTAAGAATGTAGAAGAAACAGGTGGAGAAAAAATCAATATACTGAATATAACAACTCTGTTTGTCATAAAGTCTCATTTATAATATTTGCTGGCCAGCATTCATTATGTTCTGAAAAGAAAAATATTTCCAAGGTGACCACTTGTAGCCCTCAATGGAGCTACATCAACCGTATTCAGAAGGATTTCTCTAATGGTCTCAGTGAGAAGCCATACCCCATTTCCCATCTGCCTGGCTATACAGATTTGGGCAACCCATTTAAACCATGAGTCATTTAAATTATTTCAGTAGTACCAAAATAAGACATCTGTATGTTTGAAGCTATACTACACAAGGCTCTGCTGCATTTGAATAGCCTCTAATTCAATTTCAGCACCTATAAAATGAGCATATTTACCTTTACAACGTGAGCTGAGATGCTTTGCTGAAGCACACCACTCAATGCAAATTATACTCTAAAGCACTCCAAATTCTCACAGGGGGGTGGATAATAAAATGAGATGGTATTTAAGATAAGTTATTCAGCAAAACTTCTAGACTTTCCCATGAATTTCTTTACTTTGTGAAATTATTTCTGTTTCTCCTTTTGTATCAATGTTTCTCCAGTTCTGGATTGCATTAGATAGCAGTGTCCAACCCCCAGTTTGAATTAGGCAAAACTGAAATAGGAAGAGGATTAAAAACATAATATTTCAGAAATAGAAACTGGGTCACATATTAAGGCTTTCTCTGGGGTTTGCCAGAAAAATTAGGATCAGGAATGATTTCAGCAATGACTTCTTTACAGTTTACCGATGTGGGGCAGCAGTAAGGATAGATGGCCATGTACCTGTGGTACTCCCATGGCTTGAAATCAAACACAGGTATAGGTTGCCCCTTACAAAACTGTAATGGCCTTAGGTCCCACACATCCCAGGAGTAGAGACGTGTACCCTTATTGTCACTCAGGAGCAAAAACTCCAGGATGGAAAGGCTCGAAGCCCCCACAGTCGTGCAGGAAATCTGTAGAAGAGAAGTGAACTGATCTTAAGCTTCAGCAGCGCAAGGGTAGACATGCTATGCATTTTCTCCATATGGAAAAGCATCAGCAGGCTTATTCATACCAGTATCAACCCAACTTATTTTTGGTTGCATAATTTGACAATAAAGGAAGAGGAATAATTTTAGGAAAAAATGTGAAGCAAATGCATGGGTTATTCCTTGTATGTGGAAAGAAATTCCTTTAGAGAGGAACAAAAGATTTCAGTGTGAAGATAACATTACTTACTTATCTTAGACACCCAGCTAAGAGACATGTTTTCACACATGTATGCAGGGAGTCCTCTGCTACACTTGAGTTCAAAAGTAAAATAACTGTTCACAAATAAATTCTCATGCGCAATAACCCATTTAAAAAACCCCTGATGATCCAATAATTATAATCTAGCCATGGAATATATAAGGGTTTTTTTCCCTAATAATTTTTATACATGTATTAATTTCTAATATTGTGCTCTTTTGGTAAAACATATCACAATACAGGAAAAGAAAATTATACTTATCATTTGAGAAACATTTTGCTCTCCTACTCTCAATCTTCATTAGCTTTTATCCAGCAAAGATACAGCCGTTGACATTTCAAGAAATTAACGTTTCCACATTATTTTGTCCATGTGTAGCATTTTAAGAAATAATATGCAAAGTAAAAAAGAAAAAAAAAAGTATTTTAAAGTGGAGATTTTGTAGTCTATTCTTCAGAGCTGGCAGAGCCCTGGACAAAGACTTTATTCAAACTTCCTTTTTCCTCGTCGTATTTTGATAAAACAACATCTGAACAATAACAAATTTTCATCAGTTTTCTCCCAAGAAATTCCTTAAGACAGAAACAAAGAGAAATATGGAAACAGAAATTACACATTGGATAATTATTGAGAAGCCTCAAGGATCTTCACCATTAACACCATCTAGAGTAGCATATATTTGAAAAAAGCAGCTCTGTGGGAGCTCAAGCTCAAACTCCATCCCTCCATCCTTCACTTACGTTTGCTCCTCCACTGGCAGCCTTCTACCCAACACCTTCAAAAATATCAGAACAACATACAAAAGCCCAACATTACCATATTTGACATGCCTTACCAATGCCACAACAGCTGTTCTTCACAGTCTTGAGGAAACAATCCAAAAAGAATTAAGTGGTGTCCAAAATTCCTCCAGTGAAGCTAAGCCCCACCAGCCAGTGCAGAGGAGGTAAGGGCACACCTTCCAGGAGCTCCTCACTGCCCTGCCTGCTCAGGACTAGCACCATTTATCCTAAGAAACCCACCTGTTACCAGCCGCGGCTGTCCTCAGGGAGCTCAGCGCTGGCAGGGCTTGCACGGTTTAACTACAAGCTAAACTGAGATTAGCTAGACCCAACATTTTTCTAGACTAGTCCATACTTTTGATTTCAAGTAGAGACAAAATATAGATTCGTGTTAAAAGCAGAACACCAATTATTTTCATTCATAGCTAGTAAATGAAATTACGAGAACTAGTATCAAATTTTTAAACTTCTGTCCCTTTGTTGTATTAACTGCACAGAGACACCAATTTGCTGGTATTACAGATACTTTAAACAACATTTAATCTGACTGAGCACCAGCTGGAAAATACCAGCAACTGAGAAAACACTGACATTTAGCAAGATGATTGCTAATAGTACTTATTCTCTGGCTTCACTCTCATCATCCAACCCAAGCCTTTGGTTTCTAGGAAACATATTGCAACTTCCCCCCATAGCTCCTCAGCAGATGTCACTTCTCAGATCAAGCAGGATTTCACATCAAATCTTGGCCAGAGCTTAGGAAAACTCAGGCTTCAACCCTGCTGCTTCCAAAGACTTTGCAAGTGGGGTGGTCTGAGCAAGCTTTGCTGAATCTGTTAATTCATAAATGCTCTCCCCACCCCACCAGTCAGGTACACATAAAAACAAGTGCTCTCTCTTTGACTCTTTCTAATTGGCAGGAGACATTTCCTCAGTAGTCTGTTCAACTTAATCTTTACCTTGAATGTCATCTTCACTCATGCCTCACCAGCAGCAGTACATCACCTCATGTCTTTTGACTAGTTTAATTGCCCTTCTATGCCTCAGAGCAGCTAGCCTGCTACAGCCCTAGCAAAGCATCCAGATAAAAAATGTATTATTTGGCATAATAAACACAGGGTTGGATTTGTTAGTCTGCCAGCCCTGCCAAGAACTCCACAACTCCACAAACCAGTTTGCTTACATCCAGGAACCGGTTTGCTTGCATCCATGAGTAAATATTGTATTGAGACTAACTTCAAGCAGCCGGTTTTTGAAGCTGTGACCAGTCTGTCAAAGTAACCAGCGCAAGACTTGGAGGCAGTAATGCTGAAAGCACAAATTGCTATCCATCTGTCTCAAAAAAGCAAAAAGACGCTGTCAGTAAAAAAGCAATGGCCCGTCTCTTCTAGTCCCTTGTTCCCCCTGCGTTTCCTCCACAGAGACACCTGTGGTGACCTGTGGCATGGACCAAGTTAGCACTGGGGTGATGATGGCTTAGGTCATGCCACCACAAGCCCGTTCCCTGCATTGGTCTTTTAGAGGCTTCAGTTCCTCTCCTGTCTATGAAGATGGGCAGATTTCTCGAAGGACGTTTGCTTGTGCTCTGAATACTTCCTTTGGTGACTCTGGTGGAAGTGCCAAAGAGTGGTTCGGTGCCTGCTTCTACGCATCTCCAAAGAGCTTCCATAAGCCTTTCAACAGAGAAAGAAAGGAAGGATGCAAGATAGCTCTTATGTTTAGCAGCGTGGCATTGCTACGACTGCTTGTACTGCCAGGTAATGATATGCTGCTCCGTCCTTTCACGTGCTCCAGCACGAACCTACAAAGCAATGGGTGAAGAGCCAAATGGCTGCAGAAAAACCTATCTGATGTGCAATCAAAAATTTATAAAACCCTTGAATAATTGAACCTGCTTAAGTTGCCAGTTTGTGGGAACATAATAGGAAGGTGCATAAACAGCATAAATGCCTTACCAACAAATGCTAACTAAGCCTCAGATTCTCGTCTGGTAGGTTTTTACAGGCAGATGAACTAAGGAAGAGAGGAATAGACTCAGAATTTCAAAAGTAAATGCACAGATACCAGATGGGTAAAAATAAAACATAAACAGGCGTCTTGTTAATCAGAAATTTCAGATACCTAAACAATGTAAGCATCCAAACCCAAGTATTTATTTTATTTTACTTTGTTAAGAAAACCAATTCTTTTGTTCTGACTAGATTAGTCCATTTTTAAGAATACTGGCAATAAATTTCAGTGTGTTGTGAATTTTTTCCTTAGGTTAAATTATTGAATGTGGGAAGGATTCCTAACACTCACTGAATCTTCATCCTAATTTTACTATTGCACATGAATCTCATTAAATCTCAATCTAAGAGTTGTTTATCAATAAAATGGCTTACAAAACTTAATGAGGCAAACTGGGGGCACTCAATGCTATAGTCGTTCCAAAACCTGATTTCTTCAAGGGAAGCTCCTTCTGCGTAGGGACACGTGGGATCTGCTCTGGATATTTTAATTTCCTGCCTTGTTAATGCCCAGCAATAAATTTTGATGAGATACTGGTGATGATAATGACTAATAATTCTGGGCTATTTGCTTTAAGATTATAATCTTTATTTCTTCGCTTTTATTACAAAGTTTATAAATACGAGCGTTTACCTGCAATGATGTTAATGGGTATCTTTTCTAGATGGAAGGTTTGAGGCTGTCCTCTTACAAATGCCATAAAAATGAGGCTTTTCTGGTAATTTGAAAGCATTTGCAGGCTTATGCTATGGCCTTTCTTCACATTCTTTTAATTTGATTTTCACGCTGAAGCGCAAACGACGAGAAACCCTGTTTGCCACCTACAAGCTGTGCCACCGAAGGAACTGAGAAACCAGGCATAATCTGTTCCAAGCCTGTAACCGTGCCCAAGCAGGCCAGCCTTGGTGGGAGCCTCTGCGCTGAGGCTACACGGCTGCAGCACCATCTTAGGGAACCATGCAACAGTTTATGTCCAGTTAGCTGCACCTTTCTGCGGCAGCTTGTTGTCAAGCAGCACAGAGATTAAATAATTTGAACTACAGTCTCAGCAGCAGTGGTGAAAGTGAAAAATTCAATGGCAAACGGAGTGTCTGCTAGCCTGACACCTTGCTTTGAAAGCTCAAGCAATATAGCACTGTTCTTTGAGGGGAAGGATGAAAGCGTCAAGCTTCAGTGAGAGAAAAGAGTTTTCATCTCTGAGGTCCCCGCAGAACTGCTACAGCTGTGGGAGCGAACAGATTTCATTTCTTCTCCATTAATAAGCCAATAAGGTAAACTCTGAACAGAGAATTAAAAAAAAACAAACCCAACATGAATTTTCAGAATCAAACATCTTTCTTCTATTGCAATAACACTTGTTTCCCTCTAGTAAGAATTAGGTTTTATTTAGGGTTGGGTTTTTGGAAGTTTTTTGCTATTCAAAGCTACTGCTGCCTGCATCTTTGTTAACATATTTCATGTAAAAAACCTAATCTGCTAAATAAAGTAAATCTTTATTCCTGTGACAGAAACAAAGCAGGTATTTTGATGAATCAGGTCTTACAGATAAGCTGAATCTCCATCCCCCCCAAATTTTTTTCCCTTCTAGTCAGAATATTTTTTTTAATTTTTCTGCTCTTCTGCTCTTCAAAGTTACTACAGCCAAATGTCTTCCTGAGTTTTTATGATGAGTTCAGTGCTGAGAAGAACAAAAATGCTCCTCATCAGCTGCAGGGTCTCACGGAAAAATGAAGTTCTTCCAAAACACAAGCGTGAGTCTAAGAAAACCATTCTGTTTAGCAGATCAGTGGCCACACTAATTCAGTAGGAAATAGTTAACTGAATGGAGCTCTTAAACTTCATGAATGTTGTCCTGGTTTCAGCTGAGAGAGAGTTAATTTTCTTCAAGAAAGTCAGTGTGGGGCTGTGTTTTGGGTTTGTGCTGGAAGCAGCGCTGATAGTGCAGAGATGTTTTTGCTGTTGCTGAGCGATGCTCACACAGAGCCAAGGCCTTTGCTGCTTCTCGCACCGCCCCGCCGGCGGGATGGCTGGGGGTGTGCGGGGAGTTGGGAGGGGACAGACAGGACAGCTGACCCCAACTGACCAAAGGGACATTCCATACCATATGGCGTCATGCTCGGTTTATAAGGGACTGAGGGGAAGAGGAAGTGGGGGCAGCGGCGTTCAGAGTGATGGCGTTTGTCTTCCCAAGTCACCATTACGCGTGAGGGAGCCCTGCTGTCCTGGGGATGGCTGAACCCCTGCCTGCCGTGGGCAGTGGGGAATGAATTCCTTGGTTTGCTTTGCTTGTGCACGTGGCTTTTGCTTCACTGATTAAACTCTTGTACCTGAACCCACGAGTTTTCTCACTTTCGCTCTTCCGATTCTCTCCCCCTTTTCCAATGAGGGGGGCTGAGCGAGCATTTATGTGGTGCCCAGCCAACGGCTGGAGTAAAACCACGACAAATGTAAATACTTAAGAAATTGATAAGCAATAAGAGTAAAAAATTAATCCTATGGAGCTGTCCTGCTGCAGGTAAAGCTAACTCAGAAGCATTAATCTGGGAACAGGCACATCCAGCAGGATCAGAGTAAGGGCCTTTCTTTACGCAAAGAAATAACTAGAGTCTGACAGCATCAGCATGAATGTGGCTGGTAATATACGTCAGCTGTGATGTCAGAGGTGTCTGGAGGTGAGAGAATAGTTTAATCTCCTTTCTTCCCAGTTTAGCTTCTTTGCAGAAGCAGCCAGTCAGGGAGCTATTTATTGCTAATTCTGATCACCGATATCCTTCTGCTAGGCGCCACGCTAACCCCACCAGTTAGAGATCAGCAAGAAGCCGCTGCGCTTTGTATCGCCCATGACGTCTGGTTCACATGATGCGTTCTTGAAAGGCTGTAAACGCCTACTGCTCGTGCCCCTTGACTCACAGTTACATTTTACGTTCCATTCATACCTTCTTTTAATGAAAAAGTGTGTAGCACACACTACCTCAGCTCACGCAGAAAGCGCAGCTTGTTTCTCTCCCATCAGACAGGCAGGGACTCAGACCCTGGACGTTGACCCGCTGACAGGTATCATATATATGTTTGCTTCAAAGTGTCGATGAAGAAACTAGATGTTCTGTTTTGTTGGCCAGAAGGCTTCCCTCCACTGTTTCCCTGCCGGATAACCGCGCTAATCCATGGTATTTGAAAGGGAAAAAAGGTGTCAGAGGAATTGTGACAAAGCGGGAGCTCAGTTTATACAGGCGTTATTCCTCTCAACCCCATCTCCAAATGCCTTCCGTGAAAAGCATGTGCCTGACAAGCCTATAGTTGGTACACTGTCAGGACTGTGTTTTGTGATTTAACGAATTACGTGCTTTAAAGCAAGCTCTCCATCAAAGCATTCGAATTCCCTATAATCGTTTTCCTTAGTCTCAATATTTATTTCGAAAGAGGGATGCTGCACAGGCTGATTGTATTCCTGCAAAGTTTCGCACCCATCGCTGCAATCGCAGCTCTCGGGACCGCGCGATTCCTGCCGCCTCTGCCCCTCCCGCCCCGGGTG
>VWZZ01001646.1:272675-346970 GCA_013399095.1 Psophia crepitans | reverse complement strand
GGAAGAGGACGAGGTGGAGTATGAGGAGGAGGAAGAGGACTGCGAGGAGTACGAGGACTTCTCCGAGCTGCCCGACACCTGCAGCATCGCCTCGGACGACTCCTTCTACCCGCCGCGGGGGCTGGAGGATGAGGAGGACCAGGACCGCTGGTCCCTGGAGCGGGGGGAGCGCGACAGCCCCGAAGCGCTCAGCCTCTTCCGAGCCTGCTGCACCAACAACGCCGTCGTGCTCAAGGCGCTCATCCGCCAAGGCCCCGAGGAGGAGGAGGTGCGGGAGACCGACCGCAACCGCCGGGTGAGCATCCCACACCGCGCCGGCCCCCCCCCGCCCCCGGGAGCCGCGGGCATCCCCGCGCAGGGGGGAGCATCTCCGCTGCCGCGCCGCTGCCGAGTCCCCCGTGGGGCAGAGCCGGGGCAGAGGACGGGGACAGCCGTGCGTGCGCTGGGTGACACCGCTTGCCTTGGGAGGGGCGCTGGTCCGCGGTCCTGTGGGGGACAGGACCCCGCGCAGCGGGGACGGGAGAAGGGCTTGAAGCTTCGCCCTGCTAGGCGTGGCTTTGCGCCGCCTGCGAAGGAAGGGTCTGGTTTACGGGAAGCGGGAAAGGCTGAGATTCCAGTTGTCCCGCCTTCAGTTTGGAGTTGGGTTCTGCTCTCCCGCAGTTTAGTGGGGAGGGTGGTATCACTAGTTACACTAGGGAATCACTAGGTTGTGCTCAGCAGGGCTAAACCTTCATCTTTGCTGGGCAGTCCATTCCCTTCTTCGCCTGAAGAATGTGAATGTTCAAAGTTTGTGGGTTTCCTTTTTTTTTTTTTTTTTTTTAAATTTAGTTTCCCCAAAAACATAAGCTTGCTCCCAGTTCCTAGAATGCCAAGCAGGGCTTGGGGGATTCCTGTGCTAAAATCAGACTTTTTGGAGTATTTGTTTGGTTGCTGGTGGCCTGGTTTTGGATTTTGTGTCAGTACAAGGTTCGTGGTTCAGGTTTTGCCTCTTTCTTAAGTGAATTGCAGGGACAGAAGTGAACTTCACTAAATCAGCGGGTGAAAACTTGGGAAAGGTTTCCTGGGTGATGTGTAACTGAGGCGTTTGAGCAACAATATTGGAGATTAGCGACAGCAGCTCCTCTCACTAGTATTGCTACAATTTACGTTAAAACTAAGATTTTTTTTACTTGTAACTCACATAAACAATCTAAAAAAAAATTCTACAACTAGTCTGTAACAGGAACCTTTTGAAAAAAAGCCTGAGTGATTTTAGTTGAACAACTGACTTGTGCGTTCTGGCAATATAAATGGCCTTTGCACCAAAAATAATGCAATAATTAGAGTTTGGAGCTGTTTGAAGAGAGGCTTTTTTTGTGTCTTAGATGTATGTACTTGTAGGAATTTTCCTACAAAATAGCTTTACTTCCCCCCCTTCTCCCCCCCCGATTGTTTTTAATACAGATTTTTAGTGATCTGATTTACAGTAAACTTCTGCAAAAGATACAAATACAAGAAGTTGTATTTATGCATCTGAGGGGGCAGAAAACTATGGCATGGGAGTGGGAATGAGCTGCAGAGGGTAGAAATGTTTTAAATCTTCTTTTCTGCCCAAGCCAACTTACAGAGTAGTT
Organism: Psophia crepitans; assembly: GCA_013399095.1. Taxonomy (NCBI): domain Eukaryota; kingdom Metazoa; phylum Chordata; class Aves; order Gruiformes; family Psophiidae; genus Psophia; species Psophia crepitans. The sequence continues at coordinate 345,357 of VWZZ01001646.1, read as the reverse complement.
ATACTCTCAGTCAGTAACCTGTGAGATCCAAACGTACATTACAGGAGATTTTGAAGATCCTGCAGATACAGCTGTCCTCTATGTGAGGTCTGGGCCTCAGCAGGAGCCCAAACCCAGCCACAGCGCTGTGTGGACACTCGCCTCTGCTGAGGTCCATTGGTTCAGCGTGCCTCAAGTGTGTGATGGTGGGGAAGGTTTGGCCCCACTGTATGTGTGGCGTAAAAGATCAGGTGCCCCACAGCTGCCCTGACGGGTGAAAGGGTGGCCTTCCCACCCAGCGGAGGGTATGCAGCTGGCTGTGAAGTTGGAGGCATCCTCCGCCTTGGGGCTGGGGTCATGCGGAACTGAGTCAGGGGCATGTCAACAAGTTCAGCATAGGCATCAGCTCTCACCCCACAGCGGCTCCTTCTGCAGAGGTGATCAAAACAGGGTTGTGAAAACTGAATTTACCTGGTTGGACAGCCCTTCACCATCCCACTTCGCAAAAAGCAAATTATTATTCTTTATCTAAATTATTCTTCTCTATCTCTCCAGTTTCTCAGAAAAGAAAAAATGTAGCTTGAATCCAAACCGAAAGTTCCTCTTATTTGTTCATACTGTTAAAAAAAAAAAAAAAAAGTGCTTTTGTCTACCTAAGCAAATACTCCATTTGACCTGAAATTATACTTGGACATCAAATTCTGTTTTCTGCGTTTTTGATGAAAACAAAGCAAAAGGAGTTCTGTAACTCAGCAACTTCTGAAGCGTCATTAATGACGTGGAAGAGATGAATCCAGTTTCTCTGCATGAGGGGATATAAACACTCATGAAGTGCCCTAATCACAGCAGTACAGAGCAGGACAGTCTAACTTTTCCAGGCAGATGCGAATGGGATGGGTGCAACCTTTCTGCCAGGAAGCGGAAACATCAGATGTGACTGCAGTCCCGATGTCCCCACAGGGAACGTCAGGGCAAGTTCACATTATTTTGCAATAGAAAACCACCTTTTGTTCACAGAATTTTACCCAACAAAAGGGAAGTTTCACTCAGGTCGTTTATTGCCCTTTCTGTGGAATTTTTGCAGCTCTTGAATTTGCATGTCATACAAACAAAGCTTAGTTCTACTGCCAAAAAGTCACTGAACAAATTACATGCACCACTGTCGTGGTTCAGTCCCAGTCAGCAGCTGAGCACCACAGCCCACTCACTCCTTCAGCCTGGTTGGAAGGGGAGGAGAATGGGAAGAGAAAGGTAAAGCTCGTGGGTTGGGATAAGGACAGTTTACTGGGACAGCAAAGGGAGAGGAAAATAACAACAGTACTTATAACACAATATGCAAAGCGGATGCTACACAATGCAATTTGCTCGCTGCCCATAACCAATGCCCAGCTGGTGTCAGCAGCTCCTCCTCCCCGGCTGGCCACCCTTTTATATACTGAGCATGACGTCATATGGTGTGGAATACCCCTTTTGCTAGTTTGGGTCAGCTGTCTTGACTGTGTCCCCTCCCAGTTTCTTGTGAACGTTAACTCCATCCCAGCCAAAACCCAGGACAACCCACTTGTGCTAAAGAAATCTTTTCAATTGCTGAAATCTGTATTGTTAGCTTTCGGCATCTCCTTTCACCAGGATAATGTTCGTTTGCAGTGCTATCTGGCATGTACTTATTGCAAAGCATCTTTTATTTTGTCTTCTTTTTTTTTTTTTTTACACTGTGAATAAGTAAGATGCACTTTTGTTTCTTCTAAGAGCTCGTTTCTTTTCTGTGAGGCAGGAGAGAGAAGGAAGAATAACTTGCTTTTTGAGACATGGGATGGCGAAGGGAGGGCTGTCCAGCTGAGTATATTAACTGTTTTCACAGTCCTGGTCTGATAACCTCTGTTAAGTACAGTTTCAGTTTCATTTTCACAATTTAACTTTTTTTTTGTCAAAATAGACAAAACATGTAACAGATTATTGTAGCAAGACACAAGACAAAACCATATTTTGATTCTGAATGTAATTAAATACAACTCACAAAACATAATAATAATTTATTATTAATAATAATAATAACAACAATATTATTATTATTTTCTAAAGATTACATATTTTAAATGAATTTGCACACAAACAGCTGAAGTTTTGCCAGTGGTTTTTAAATGTTTACTTTGTCCTTAAAGTGTAACCGTATAATCTTGAAATTCAGAAGGAATTATTTCCAAGAACTCTAAGATATGTAACTTTACTTATTTTTGTTCACCCTTTTTATAGAAAAACATCAATTCTCTCTCTTTTGAGTCAATTCCCCAAGTCTGGATAGTGGCTTGTCATGGGGTTTCTGCAGAAACGTATTTTTCTCATGCTCTGTTTGTGAGCCGCAGAACCACCTGTCAGGGACAGTTTTTCATTAAATTCACCTTCCCGCAGCAACCCAGACCCCTCAACATCCGATTTATTAGTCACTACATGTAGCCTGAAGACCGGTACCTGCCCTGTCTCGTTTTGATTACTGTCAAGACAAGAACAGTTTATGTATCACTGTCTGCATCGGATCCCCGGGGGGCTGATCCCTGCGCCTCCTGCTGCACTGCTGCCTGCACACGGGGTCCTGAAAGACTGGCCTGGCACTGCGCGTGTCCTGTCCTTGCCAAATCTAATACCTAAATATTTGGAAAACAGCTATGACAGCATATAATATACTAATTGTAGATCATGCAGGGCAGCCTCTCATTCACTAATGTGGATGTATTTACCTTCCTCAGGCTGGCAGTAAAGAGGGATTTGCAAATATATATGAGAAAATAAAATTGTGGTTCTGGGGAAATCACCTGATCTGGCTGAGACCAGAGTGTGATCCAGAAAATGCTCTTCTCCACATGCTGTGGGGATTGGTTTTGCCTCCTCACTAGCCACATTTCTCGAATTTAAGATACTTGCATCTCCGAAGTTTAACGCCACTTCATATTAAATCTTGCCTGGAGGCCAGAATTATATATACTTAGAAAGACAGAGTTTTAAAATCTGGTGTTACCTAAGCACAGAACAAAAAAAAAATTAGAAATTTGCCATTACGAGAGAGAAGGCAGTGAGGGGTGGGAGTGAGAGAGAGAGAGAAAAGGAGGCAAAGAACATTCTCATGCCAGATTGAAAATAATCACTGCAGCTCATCCATGGAAAGGTTTTGTGTTAACCATCCATGTTAACCATCCATATAGTCTGTATTAGTAGGTATTCTGTAACTTTGTATTTTAGACTTGATATACGTACAAAAGTATTCTGTTGTAGTCTTTTTCAGCTTCTCATTTTTTATGTCACTGTTCAATGAATCTTTCACCCAGTTCCACAGGCAGCTAGGAACCAATTTGCAATTAAACAGTTTGTTGTTTTAAGTATACCATTACCAAGTGGATCACGTTTGTGATCTTTGTTTTGTCTCTTTAGAAAGTGTGGAGACAAAATGATCTATGTGGCTCAGCCTGTAAGCTCTTTCTTCTCCTTTCAGAAAATATTCCTAAATCCGTGTATGAGCACAGTTAACTGTTCCCAGTGATGCTTTATACAGGATGCTGTTGCTCAGTACTGCTCTCGTGTAAGTTTTCCTTTGAGGCACGTTGTTCTGCAGCTCTGTCACCAAGTGGGTCTGGATTTGTTTGTTTTTTCTTCCCTCTTTTTGCTGCTGAAGGAGGAAAACAGAGTTTTGAAGGTTACTGTTGTTGTTCTTGATCTAAATTTCTTTTGATTTCCCCTCTCATGATGCTTAGTAGAAAAAACAAACAAAGAATAACCTGGGGAGGAACAACGATGCCTCGAAAGCCTGGAAGTTGCTGTTACTGAATAAACAACAATAAAGCAGTGATGTCCTGGCTAGAAGCCTACTTCAAAAGCTTGTGAGAACGTAAGGTTGTGCCAGCCATGCCATGGGAGTAAGCCCAGAGAAACAGGAGCAGGAGAGAAGTTTCCTGGGGGGTAGTTCACATGATGGTGTAGTGCACGATTGAGGAAGATGGTTTCCCTGCTCTCCTCTCCTCAGCAGAGAGCAGTGGGTTTCTCCAGAGGGTGATTCAGGCATCTCTGTTATGCTCATGCTCTAACTGCTGTCCCTCACCCCTTGCCAAAGCCCTTCCTCTGCTGACGTTTGAGAGTTTGCAGAGACTGGGCACATGAGACTCCTCATCTGGGCATCGCACATATCTTCTGAAGGGACCTGCTGTGTTGGGGAGCATCAGAGAGTGACCCCCTGAATCGAGTGGAGATGTTTCTCTGAATGCAGCCTAGGTTTGTTCACGTGTTGCTGGCTGTAGAAGAACATTTTGGAATGGCATCACTCACCTGGTCTCCTTATGGGACCCATGTCGGTGTTGGAGGCATCAGACGTGTCATGCTGGTCTCCCTGCCCTACGCTGCAGAGTGCTCCTCAGCGAGGCAGACAGCCCACAGGCTTTGTACTGCCACAGCGAGACTGCGTCAGGCAGCCCAGCGAGTTTAGGGAGCATTACCCTTCAGAGTTTTTCACAGAGAGGAGCACAGCGAGTCCTTCATGGAGCTGACACCCAAATTTGTCTTTGCCAAAGGGCTGCGCTCCTAAAATTATGACTGTCTGAGAAGGACAGCTTGCCAGTGCTTCAGCTCCCACTTCTTGGGTAAGGGAGTATCGCGCTGGGTAGTGCTCTTCTGGAAAGTCATGTATCACAAAAAGTGCCAGAGCTTGTGTAACCCTCCATTAACCTGTTTTCATTATTTTTGTGATCTTCACAATGTTAACTTGCCAAAATAAAAAATTAGGAGTCCAGCATTTTGTGGCAAGGGATAAAGATCTCCTTGTCACATAGTGCTTTTCAGTCATCGTGGCATGTAGTGTAAGTCATCCCATGTCAGAAAAAGGATGTGAAGAATGTCATCTGATACAGTGCTGGGAACTTTTTTGTATTTTTATAGGCAGTTTCAGTTCTCTCATATTCTCTTACACAAGGTATTTTCATGGGAAGGGTTGCATTGAAACTTAACATGGTGACACTAAAGCACGTAAGGGAATTTTTTAGGGTGGAAATAGTTTTAAAAAGACCCTAATGACAAAAGTAATCCAATTTAAATTCTTCAAAAAAGTACAGAAATATCCAAAATACACTGAAAAAAAGTCCCTGGAAATACATATGTGTTTAAAAAAAAGGAGTGAGTGAGCAAAGCCGGGCAAGGAATAATTGTTGCCAAAACACAGAAACTGCTCAAAACAAATTGGGAACCCTTCAAGTACTGTACTTACGCCTGAAGGGAAGCCATCAGAAAGGAATAGATAGAGCATGGAAAATATAAAGTCAGTTGGCTAAGAGAAAATCCGATGAGCTAACTGGAGTATGGACCAGATTCATACAGATAGGCACTCGAAGGAGTTGGCAGAAGAGTGTGGGCAGGTTAGCTGTCTGCCTGCCCTTGTCTGCCTGCCTCTGAAGTGTTAGGAGAGCAATGCCGCTGTAGATCTGGCACAGAAACGTATCCTTTGAAAGCACCTAACTGAAGAAGTAGTATATGCGCAGAACAGGATTTCTGTGGAGTAAACAGAACAATTAATAAGGACCATGAGGGTGCTTAGATACAAAGAATGGAAATGCAGGTCATTGGCAGGCCACTGGAAATGCGTGACCAGACCTGCTGCATCCTCCATGCAGGAGGATAGACAGGTAGTAAGGTGTAATAAGGTACAGGTGGTAAGATGCAGTTTGTACTTAGTGTAAAAAGCAGCATGAGCTAACAGGTGTAACTCTTACAGAAATTGATAGATACGGATTTGAAGACCTCATCAACATGAGGAAGCTGTACAAGTTTAATCTAGTTTCAAGTGATGCAGTTTTTAGAGAAATCAGATGAAGAGCAGTTTCCTTGAAGAATTTTGATAAATTGCTTAATGCGAAGTATTTGGAACAGGAGGGATAGTTTTGGCCTGACAGTAGCCAAGAAGTAAAGGTCATAGCAATCTTTTGTTCTTGTTTAAGCCGTGTTTCATGTTAGTATTTTAAATCAAGTTATTTGGAGTTGCAGAGCTCCTCACAGGTGCAGACCCTTTCCCTGAAATCTTATTGAAGAAATTAAAGGTTTACATAAATTTGGGGTTCGTGTAGCTTGGTACTTAAAAAAGGTTATTTGGAAGTAATACATAGGCATGGTAGATATCTAGGAAACTTCAGACAAAAGTGTTGCAATTTTTGATGCTGAAGCTGCAAAAAAGAGTATGTCTAAAAGAACCTAAGAGGGAGAACGGTGCTTCAGAAAAGTCCATGAAAAGCAATCGTCTTTAGAAAAGTCAGGTTTAAGTCCTGCAATAATGGAGATAGAAGAAGAAAGTGACATTGCTGTCCTTACTGCCTATGGTGGCACTGAAGTCTCCCATACAAAATACTTGGGTTTTTAACTGCAGCCTGGTACAGGATAAGAAACTCTAGAAACATCCTGGGACATGTAAAAGAAGGTTATTTTTCCTTTTTCTTTTTTTTTTTCTGGCTATCCCAACTATCCTATCTCTTCTTATAGCAGTAATTAAGCAATTTTTATGATTTCCTCCTGGTCCTGCTTTGTCTCCCTATTACTGCTCTACACGTAAGTGTTGCAGTTCTGGCTTTTCAGCTCCATACAATGCACAGAGCACTAGTAGTGTTGAAGGTGCCTCAAAACTGGACGTCTCCAAAAAGACCTGGGAATTCTTCTTATTGCAAAGTTACTGATAAAGTATCTGCTGGTTGACGTTGCTTGGTGGCTTCAGAGTGGCCTCAGAGAGGTGGGCTGTTCTCAGCAAACTCCCGTGTGGCTCAGTGGTTCTTGAGGGGTGCTCCAGCTGGCCTGGTTTTGGACTGAGAATCCTCAGACGCAGAGCCAAGCATACTTTTTCTTTCCAGAGTATGATCACATCTGTGACAGAGTTTGTGTGGCCTGAAACCTGCCAGAGGTGTTCAGCCCTTCTTCCTAGAGAGGAGGAAGGCAGGGAGTTCTTTGAAGGGATGGGTGCTTGGGTTTCAGTTGTATTTACAACTCACCCCTAAGCAGAAACCAACCACAAAACTTGGAGCTTAAAAACTATTTTGGTTATGAATAAGTTTAAAAGGGGTGATTTGAGAGACCCCACATCTGGGATGTGGGCAGCATGGCTGTTGCAAATTCAGAATCAGAAGTTAGAAGCAGAGAGCATCTTCCATTAGTACAAAGCTACACAGACATTCACGATCCAGAAAGCCTTCAGTTGCTCTTCTCGCGGCCCGAGGTTTTCCATGCTGCATCTGTATTCATTAGCAGATCTTGTCTTTTGTGTTTTAAAGAGGATATGATAAGACCAAAACCAAACAAAGCTGTAGCTCCTTGCTGTTTTGTGGTGGTATTCGGGCATTCATTATTGAGCTGTGCAATCAGTTTCATTGTCCAGTGACATATGTAAAGAATGCATCACTATATGGAGAACCCCTGCATTGTTTCGATCCCAGCAGCTCTACTGATACCTGACATATCCACACACATACTAGTAGAAGTGATTCATCTCTGGGCACTGTTGTTCTTCTGCCTTCCCCTCCTCAAAAGCTACGATTTCTAACCTACAGAAAAAAAAATATTAGTTTCCAGTAGCACTTCTCTGTGACCCTAAGGTACCACAAATGCTTGGCTGTAGGGGTGTTTGAAATCTTGGAGTAGGGAGCGCTCCTTGAATTAGGATACTAATCTGTACAGAAATCACTTTTCAGGCTTCGTGCCTGATCTGAAACAATGTGCACGCCAGTACTGTTTCTCAGGAAGAAAATGGAAGTTGAAAGAGATGGCACTGCTAAGAAGCACCTGATTGCTCTGAAAAACTGGGTCCTGTTGAGTTTCAGTAGCCTGTAGGAGCTACCAGGCTTCAAGTACGTTGGGAGAGGAAGAGGATCCAAAAGCCCAAAAATTCCCAAATTCTTCAGCTCCAAGTACCAGTAAGTCATTGTGTGGTACTTTGTCTGTCAAGGCTTTAGGTCTCAAGGCAGGGTCTCTGAGGAAGAAAGAATAAGTAGTCCCATCTCAGGCACTGGATTCAGAGCTGCCTGCTGCGAAGTGCCACAGGAGTGATGGATTCAGGTGCCAGCTGCGAGGGACAGCAGGTCCCCAGTGCCACATCTTCCAGCGTCATCCAGAGCTTAACTCTGAGTTCCCTTCACGTCCTTTGGGACATTTCAAAAAGGCTTTTGAGAGGTTCACTTTTGCATGTGCCACAGGAACCACTCATCGTCATGTTAATTTTAGTCACGTGGTCTTGTGTGTGTGCTTGGGAATAATATAATCGACAAAAGTAAATACTAACAACTGTTGAACAGGGAGTGGAAGAAATCAAAGTATCTATTTGGATCTATCTAGACATTTCAGTGGGTACTGTTGTGTTCAAAATCTGTTCTACTACTCAAGAAGAGATAGATTGGAAGATAAAAAACCCAAAGCCCTGTTATACATTTTGGTAATGATTACTGTGTAACAGAGACCCAACAAAAATCAGGTGGTTGATCATAATATTATTACGTGTTGGTAGTACTTCATCTTCAAAGAAGAGAATGACAGAATCATTAAGGTTGGAAGAGACCTCAAGGATCATCCAGTCCAACCGTCCCCCCCCCACCTATTAACCACTAAACCATGTCCTTCAGTACCACATCCAGCCTTTCTTTAAACACCCCCAGGGACGGTGACTCCACCACCTCCCTGGGCAACCGGTTCCAATGCCCGACCACCCTTTCCGAGAAGAAATTTCTCCTCATCTCCAACCTAAACCTCCCCTGGTGCCACTTGCAGCCGTTCCCCCTTGTCCTGTCACTAGTTATCTGCGAGAAGAGGCTGACTCCCAGCTCACCACAACTTCCTTTCAGGTAGTTGTAGAGGGCAATACGGTCTTCCTTGAGCCTCCTCTTCTCCAGACTAAACAAGCCCAGTTCCTTCAACCGCTCCTCATAAGACTTGTGCTCCAGCCCCTTCACCAGTTTCGTTGCCCTTCTCTGGACATGCTCCAGGGCCTCGATGTCTTTCTTGTGGTGAGGGGCCCAAAACTGGACACAGTACTCGAGGTGCAGCCTCACCAGGGCTGAGAACAGGGGGACGATCACCTCCCTGCTCCTGCTGGCTACACTATTCCTGATACAGGCCAGGATGCCATTGGCCTTCTTGGCCACCTGGGCACACTGCCGGCTCATGTCCAGGCGAGCAACAATCAACACCCCCAGGTCCTTTTCCTCTGTAGAGCTTTCCAGCCACCCCGCCCCCAGCCTGTAGCGCTGCCTGGGGTTGTTGTGGCCAAAGTGCAGGACCCGGCACTTTGCCACATTGAGCCTCATCCCATTGGCCTCTGCCCAGCGATCCAACCTGTCCAGGTTAGACTGGACTAACAGTTAGCGAGACTAACTGTTGTATGACTTTGCAGGTGCTGGTTGCTTTGTGCCAGCAAGCTTAATATACATCAGGTACATTTTAAACTACATTTCTTTAAAACACATTTTTCTTCCTCTAAAGAAAAGTGGTACATGATCACAACTAAAACTCACAACTAAGTTTGAAATAAAGGTTGATTTGGAAAGCGTCAGCAGGCTTTTTCATGCAGAAGATCCCACTAGACGAGCACAGGCCGTGTGTGCATTGCTGGAAGAAACCACCTCTGACACAAGACCACATTCATCCCACTCAGAGTTAGCCTCTCTGGAGTGGACCAGCAGGGTCCATACCGCCGGCACTTGACCTGGGCTTTCTCTGAATCCCAAGTGGTTCTCCTAATTTGCTATTTTTTATCTTAGACTTTACAACTTCAAGTGCCCAAACTAGCACCATCTGAAAGGACTGGTGGTATTTCCCACTGTGTCATGGCTTTGGAAATCATTAACTACACTGATACTAAAATTGGTATAATACCTATTTGCAAATGTTGTGTACTTATTTCAGATCTCATGAGATAGCTTTCAGGTAGGATGACATAGCTAATAGGGTACTCCAGTTTTTCCCAAATTAGTAATTTTGTCATTAATTTTGGTACCTTTTCCAATGCTCACACTTTGTTTATGTAAGTCATTCTGTTCTGGGTAGTTTTTTAGCAATTGACCTAAAAATATACATTGCCTGCTAGTGTTTTTTCTGCATATTCTTCCTATATTGCCTGTTGTTACTCTGTGGAATTAGGTTTAACTTTTGTGACTGAGGTAGAGGTGAAAGAAGGCCACCTACTAAAAGCTGCTGGTAGATTTTTTTAAATAGAAAAGAAAATCTTTGGAGGATGTGAAAGAAATGAAGAACTCCCACAGGCTTTATTGAAGACAGGAGTTCACCTTTAATGTTTTCATAAATAATGTTACTTTCAGAAGGTTACCCTTTTAAATTATTTAACATGTTATGCCACATAGATTTGAGTTTGCCCATTTCTAAGGGTTCTTTCATTAAAAACAAAAATGAAAACCCTCCAACCTGGGCTAAATATAGTCCTGTAGCATACCCAGTGTGTCACAAGAAGAAATACGTAAGTACCTTAGGAAGAGGGTGGTTGTCACAGGGTCTGTAGTGGCACATCTGGCAGTGAATTAGCAATTCAAATTGTATCCACTGTGGGAAAAACCCACAATGTGGAAATAGTTCCCATTTTTCAATTCTATTATTTTCTATTATGTCTGTTAAATTCCACAGGGAGCAACTTGAAAGCAAGCTGATGCAAAACAGGAATGACTCACGGTCGGGCTTTTGTTGCTTCACGTATTTCGGATGTATAATGTTTTGAGTCTGATCCTGTAACACCCTCTCATATATGTGGGGGGTTTTTTAGGTCTCTTGTCTCTGTCTCTTAGTACGTGAGGCCCAGTCTTTGGGACAGCCTGTGTGTAGACAGACCGAGTGCTGCTGCTGAGAGGTGCTGCCAGCAGCCACCACAGCTCAGAATTGGGCCCTCGGGGAAGTTTTGTCTCCACTACTGCTGGGGAGGCGGGCTTACACGTAAGCCATTGTTATTAGGTTTCTGAAGTGGAACAGTGGCAGACAACATATTAAATACGTTCATAAAAGCAGCTTTTCAGGGCGTATTTGCCTTTTTTTTTTTTTTTAAAAAACCTAGGTATCTTGCTATTTGTAGCTTATATGGAAAAAGGCTCAGCATGCCTGTTTACCATTTGGCTGGGAAACACGGGAAGGATAGCCCTGTATTCATAAAAGTGTCTTTAGGTGTGGATGGAAGGAAAGGGAAGACTTTCTCTGGAAGGCAGTAGGGTACTTCTGTGTATCTGGAAGCATGACAGGAGTTTGAAAGCTTTCAAGAGAAGGCAGAATCAAAGCTCAGGTCCATAAAGGAGTTAATTTAAAATATTTTTCTTTCTACAAAGGAAGATTTTCTGTAAACAGCATGAAATAGCAATAGCTTGTTAGACAAAGGGTATAGAATAACAAGTATTGTTTGGTTTTGGAAGATGAAATACCACAAATATTAACAAAACCTTAGTGTTTAGACTTACAAAGCCCTCCCGAGCTAGTAAAAAGTGCAAGCACAACTAGGAGAGCTTTCTGGTTGCGCTGAGACAAGCAGCGCTGCATGGTACATGCCTCCTAGATGTACTGAGCAACAGCAGCCAGAGGAAAACGGCAGCTGGGAAGCAACAGGTTATTTTCCCTGCCGTGCTGCAGGCTTTGGTCACCCCCGCGTTAGGTAAGCCCTGTCTGCAGGGGAGGCTGGGCAGTGTGACCATGTCAGAGACGCTGCTCTGCGGCACCGCTCCAGCAGAGCTCCCCGCGCAGAAGCGCCAGCCTGGAATAAACCTCGTGTCATTCCTGGAGGGCAACTGCTGTCGGTGGCTTGATGGGGGCGTGAAACCGGTTGCCATTTTGTGGGTGACAGGGAAAGAAAACATTTAACTTCTGTCCCTGGGAACGGAGTGAAAGCATCTTCCTCATGCCCCAGGGAGAGAAAATCAGAGCAATCCCTCCCAAGCAGGGACTGTCCTGCAAGCGATGGCTGTGTGGAAAGGCCCAGGCGGCTCTGGGGCCAGCGCCAGACAGCAGGACGGCGTCCACACCGGGCTGCATCCTGCCACCATTTACGCAGGGTGGGACTGAATCTTCCTTGCCACCTGTTTATCATGTATGGAAAGGAGGATTTTGTCAACTGAGCTTTGGTATTTTTACTGCTCTGCTGCTGTACGGGCTGCAGGCATTTCCCAGCCTGGAAAATTCTTCCTCTTGTGAGGATGCAACAGGCGTGCCGGAGTGTGGAGGCACTTATGAGCGGAACTGCCTGTGGGTAAGGAACCTGAACTGAGTGCTAGGTACATGATCATCTTGTTAGCATCTTACCTGAATTAAAATTGCATGTATGCGGTTTACTGAATTCAGATGTCTTGGTGCATTTACAGTACTTATCTACACACAAATTTCCATGAAGTGTATTGGATCCGTTACATATATGTGGAACACTCTCTGCAAAAGCCAGATAATTAAATCTGACAGGCAAGAGCTGCCTTAACAAATCAGACCTGTTGCAATAAATACAGCTGCCTGAAGTCTTTGAAAAAGTTGCTTTTGAGTTCTAAAAATGTAAGCAGATACTGCAGTCCTTTCTTGCCATACATTACCTCCCAATCATCCTGTTAGTGATAGGACATGAAGCAAACATTGAAATATTTAATACTCATGTGAGACATTTTAGAAGCAATTTAGTAACCAATATAAGCATCCCAGGGCAAAAAGAAATCAAGAAAAAAGAAAGAGAGGTGGTGGATAAATGTCAGACTTTCTCTTAACATTTATCACCCAAACTACTTTGCTCTAAGATGCAAGATTGTGAAATGCCTCTCACTTACTATTGCAATTTTAACTTTCTGTGGACATTTTGTAGCTTGACCTAGTTTATGTTTATTACAGTCAGTGCAGTTGATTTATGAGCAGAGGCTCCATTCACAGATGGGTGCCGGTGGAGCTGCGGTATGTTGATGTGCAGCTATGGGACTGTTACTGTGCACGGCACAGATCACAAACATACAGTGAATGGATCGTCCTCTAAAGATCTGAGTTCAAATAAGAAAAAAATAATTACCTGGATGTTTCTAGGAACGGGATGCTGTTCCCCAGTGTGTTTTGTATCTGAGGTCTATCACTCTCTTTTCTGCTGGCGTTAAAGCTATGAAATCCCCTAGCTATCTGGTGTCACCAAAAATACTATGATCTTTGGAGTCTCGGTACTTGATGCTAGATCAGTAGAAATTCCTACCCTCTTGTGCTAGGACCACAAATTCAGTCACCCTGTTAGACACAGACAGTAACTGTGTGGCAAAACTGATTAACATCGCCAAACGAATGGCATGAATATGTGTGATCCGTGTGATAAATACTGCAGAGAGGAAGCATTTTAAGAACACGGGGTCTCCTTTGGTACCAGTGCGAAGGAAGAGTGACTCCTCTGGGGGCTGTGGCGGTGCAGGAGCACGGTACCCGGGGCGCAGGCATGAACCCGCAGCTCAGGTCCCGGGTCCTGAGGCTGCGGGAGCAGAGGTTCAGGGCTAGACCTGCTCATACGGCCACGTTCGTGGATATTAAGTAGCTACGTGAAAAGTCGACTTTGCCTAGCTTTTATGCGTGTCTCACTGAAGTACATCTCCCCAGCAGAGTGAGCTGAGGGCTGCTGGCTTCATGCCGGACCGCTCACAGGGAAAAACAGCCATTGCCTTTAAAGATTTCAGCATGTAGCTCTCTATACCGCCATTATTATTTGGGCAAGTTGAGCGTGCAGAAAAGTATGGTTCACAATTCTGTAATTAACATCCTTTGTTAACCAGCCTACTGTCATTCATGTGCCAATCTGCAGAGCCTGAAAATTTAGTTCAAATATATCCATGGTGAAATACATTGTTTTGAGAATTAAACAAAAATGACTGCTAGCATTTCCGTAATGCAAAATAGTAATTGTAATTGCATTTGGTGAATTTAATGTACATATTGCCCCTTGTTTTCTGTTTGCTCCTTGCTGTCCACAAACCACATTCCTCTGGGGAGGAAGTTTTTAAAATAGCACTTAGGTACCTAGTTCAGACTTTGAATACTGTATTTTCCACTTCCTTGTGTAATTTCTATTTCTAGTACAGTAATTGCATCAGTTCTGATTTATCACTAAATTGTTAGTGTGTGTCTTATAGGAAATAAGGGTTACAGCAAAGCCTGTACAGTTTGGCAGCTCATCAGTCACAGGGGAAAGGACACGTGAGGATTGTTCATGTGATATAAAAACTAACAGAAGTGTTCAAATATTGTCATCATTAATTTCACAAAATTGCCTCTCTTCCTTCCTACAGTTGTGTCCTGTTGTTCCCTTTCAGGTTTTAAGGACTTCAGGGACTGTATCTGGAAAGACTTTACCTGATTATTTGCGCTACTGCAATCGATAATATTCCAAAATACATGATTTTGAACTCTCCTTGTATTGGCTGAACTTTATAAGATTACAGCTACAAAGCAATATGAATTGGTATAATCATGTTATTAGCAACAGTTTTAGGATGAAAATATCCAGTATGGGATTTTCAGACATTAAACGGAAGAAGGTGATTTTTGGCTGTCGGATTTTGATACTAATTTAGTTAGGATCAATTAATTGCAATAAGCCTTCGTTTTGCATATTTGCTATTGTCTGTCTCTTTCCAGAGGTGGATCGAAGGAGGCAGACTCTGGAGGTAACAGGAAACATCCTGCCCATAATTTTGAGCTAGAAATGGAAAGACCAGAGCTTCTGCTCTTAAAAGTATTGCAGTATTACCAAGGAGCTTCCTCTTATTTTGTGTCAGAGAAGTAGAAAAACAACTCCAAATGCTTAGCAAAACATTTGAAAATGATCTGGTTTAGGGGAAAGGCTGTTACTGCTTCCAGGTGCTTGAAAACTGAGGGAGAAAACTGTAAGATTTACCATACTTGTTCATATTTTTTGGTTTCCGTTTCATTCCACTTCTGCAAAATTTTGCCTTTCTCATCAGTGCCAATGAAGGAAGATCTTAACAGACCTTCCTGTTGCTTTTATTACAGTGCAGCTTTTTTTTTTTTTTTTTTTCTGCACAGAACTAAATCACCTTAATTCCTATTGAATTAAAAATAAAAGCCAGTGGAAACTGACAGCTTCACAGCCTATCTCCAGATCAAGGCATTTCAAGAGAGTGATAAAAATTTTAGTAGAAGTGATAGGGAAACCAGAAATTACTTAGAAAATTTATTAGATATTCTCCACAAAGATTTTAAATCTCTCTAAGCTTATTGGAGTTTTTGTCCTTAAGTAAATATTTAGGTCAGAGACATCTGACGCAGAAAGACATGTACCGATGAGGTTCCTCATGCCACAAACAATATAATATGAATGAAAGAAGACATATGGAAAGTAAAATGTTATTAAATCAGTAATTTTCAAATCTGAGTGTAAAAGCCATTTTGCTTGTACATGATCTTAAAAAAAAAAAAAGCAGGAAATTATAAGTTTTCAGTCTCCTAATAGAGGCGAGACCTTGGTATTTCCTCCCTGTGCTTTCTAATACCCAGCTGAGTAAGATGAGTTAGCATGTACTTTTTTAAGGAAGGGAAGTGGGAAACCTGGCTCAAAAATAGAAAGGATCATAACCTGAAAAAGAGTTTCCTTTGAAATCATTAAGGTACACATCTCCTTCAGTTTACTGCTCCTGTATGAGGCATTGCCTCTGTGCAGCTGATGCAATTTCGTTTGACCTGTGTGTCCTCCCAGAGATGTGGAAAGGGTTTTTGGTTCTCGCTTGATAGTATTGGGCACAGTCTGGTGGACTTCTGTAGCAAGTGGAAAGTTCTCTGTGAAATAAAGGTCGCAGAGGCTTTGAAGGCTACATCATTAGCACAACATTTCTTGCTTTTCCAAAACTGAAAGTATTAGTTGTACATTTCTTTTCTTTGGCAAAAGAATGAGGTGGGAGAGTCAGTCCTGGGAAATGAAACACTCAGCGCTGGATAATAAAATGCACGTTGGAGGAATTAAAAAAAAAGCAGAACAGAAAATACAGGACATATTTGTTTTTTACAAAGGCAGGTCATCACTAGTAATTCCAGACATTTGAATATGAATGTAAAATGCCTCCTCCCTCTTTTGTCAGATGTTTAATTCTATTTCTTTACTTGAAATTTGGCAGTATATTAGTGTTCAGTCCCCCCCTATGTTTCTTTATTATGTAGATGAATGGCGTGTATTCTTTAGGTGACGGATTTCTTAGGTCCAAACAGAGAGGCAGAAGATGCCTTCCTGCCTTTATGACATGGAGCTAGACACTCAGCTGAGATAAACTGGATGCTCACAGTCTCCGTAGAAGAGGAGAGACTGTACCAATGGCAGGTAGAGCCTCGCTCAGCTCTTGGCACCAGGTAATGACATACAGTATGTGTGCTGCATTTGCTTACCAAGCTCAAGTTGCAGTCCTGTAGTTGACTTGAGACAGATGAGATGGTGATGCTCCTGTCTCTCATTTGGATATTCCAAATATAATTTTTCACCTTTGCTGAGCTGTCTGCTCATACACTAATATCTCTTACAGATGCAGTGGATGATGAATCCTTGTTTAGCTAACTGAGATATTAAAAGAGAGAAAATTAAAATGGAAATGCACATTTTTAAAGAAAAAGCTGCTTTAGAACCACGTTCTTCAAGATTTTTAAAAAGCTGAATCTACAAAAAAATATGAACTACCAGAGCAAAAAAGGTCCCTCTGAAAAGATTCATTCCATGTCACAGCTTGCTTTCTCCGACAAAAAAAACCAGGTTGAGCCTCTTGCAGATTAACATCACTGTGGGCAAGCCCATTTCCTAAACACAGCACTAAATGAGTGTGAGGCTACTCACTAGGACTTGCAAGCCAGTGCACCAGTGTTCTTGACTTAGCCAAGTGCTAGTCTCTGATCTTTCAAAAATATTATTCTGCCTTTTGTTAAAACATATGCACTTTTCAGAGGGTGACACTAAACCTTCAGGAAGGAACATTCCTTAATGGGAAGTCTGAGGCATGCTGGATTTCCCCTCCAGTGGCTGAATGCAGCCTAACAGTTATTTTATTCCTAAAATAGACAGAACCGTAGTTTGATGGCTTTTATAGTAGGAGTTAGTTCTTGCTCTCTAACCAGCCATGAACATTACGGAGCCGTCAGCGTAGGTGTAAGTCACAAGAGCACAATCCTCTTTGCCCTTGACCAACGCACATTTGCATAAAAACTAGAGAAGTCTTACTGAAACATAATCCATGTGTCCTTCTGTAATTTAAAATGTGACCATAGTCGTCAGTGATTCTAACAGTTATAAAAGATGAAAACCTTGGGCATAAAATTTATGCTGTTTAATATTAGCAATACTAGTTCACTATGCATGACTTGAAAATTGCATACTTTGTTTGAAGGTGGCTTTTTCACCCAGAACCAAAAATCTCCAGTATTCAGAGACTCTGAATTTATCAAGGCTGTGTTAAAAAAAATTACAGTTATTTGTGCCTTTTCTCTCTAGCTTGGTGGAGACCCACTTTTCGGTGCAATTTGTGGAGCACTAGTGATAAGCAGCGCATAGGTGGGAACAAGTGAAAGACTTCTTATGAAGTCAGGAACTGTGGCACTTTCCTCCAAGTTTCACAAACATGAATCCAAGGAGTAATCCTTAAGAAAATTCAGTTCTTGGCCTCCAGCATGGTCATCTGTGATATTCCACAATAGCTGCATTGCATGGAGCTGTGGGATTAGGGGATTGCAACCCTTTAGGATCATGAGACCTGACACTGATCCATACATACCAAAATCCACTTTATGTCTCTGAGTGAAAAACAGGCACCTCCCACTGATTCACCACAGATGCATCTATTGCTCAAAAAGTTCTTTTTCTAAGGAAAAGCAGGAGACCTTTTTCATATTTATGCAGAAAGAAATCTTTTGCCTTGTTAGAGCTGGGAAAAACCAGAAAGGGGCATAACTGAGATGAAAACCAGCCTAGGTAAAAGCAGATGCATATCCTAGATAAAGGAAGCACTTTCATGGTGGAAAGCACAATGATAAGGGCTTTCAAAAACCTGGATCCTTTGACATCTGAAGAACCATTGTCACTTGCACTAGTTAATGGTAATCTGAAGAGACAAGTTAATGAGATCCCATCAGTGGGATCTTTGCTTGATAGAAGTAAAATAGTAACACCTGGTCCAGCTGGAGAACCGCTTTCATGTCAACCAATAATTCTTCAACATACATTTCTTCCTGAATATCAGTGTTTACCTTGCATTTTCATGAACAACTACTGATTGTTGTTACCATGTTATCCTCTTGATTGAAAAGAGAGTGCTGACTGTTGCTATGTGATAACACATCTAGACTGAAATATGTAAGGTGAATCCTGTAGGCTAAATACTAATACATGTCTATCACCTGAGAATCTTTTGCCCTTCTGCTGTGCAAGGGCAGCTGGTCTTTTCCCCTCTCTGTTTTCACTGGAGGGAGAAAGTTTAGTGCAGTTTCCTGGTCGATTCAGTTCAGTTCCAGGATCAATAAGGCTTGTTAGTAGAAGGTCCAAGATCAATAGGGAGGGTAGTTTTAGAAGTCTTATGGAAAAGGAAGCAATGAGATTCAAAAGGCAGAGCACAGGGGTGATTGGGAAAAAGAGGCAATGAGGGTGTTTCTTATCCGCTGATGACGTTATGAAACTTACTGTCAAACAGCAGACTGAGATGGAGACTGGACTTTTTTTTGCTCTTACAGCTTCTTTAGCTCAAAGAGTGGGGCAATGGGCTTGTACTTTTGTGTGTGGTATTATGCAGTGTTGTGTGTAGCATGCAGGGAGTCCCCCACCTCCGGTGTCCCAAGAAGGGTATGAGATTCCACAACCAAGAGGCTCAGAGAAACACAAGCGAAATAAATTTACAGAAGTTGGAGGAAAGGAACTGAAACTTCTTGGAAAGGTCTTTCCTGATTTTACTACAGGAGCTCATTGCCACAAGAGGGTGCTTGCAAGCTCATCACTGGCTGTGTCTCTTCAGAGAACTCCACAGTGAAAATGTGCTGAGGCCTTTAAAATGTTGTTTATAGAGCAGATGGATTAGACACAGTAATAAATTATGACGGAGTAGAAGGTTGTACATTTATCTTTTAGCCAGTGTCGAATTGAAACTTACTGCTTACGAAGATTTTGTGAGTCATTACTTTTGGAGAGGTCTCCTGATAAAACCTATGCATTCAAACTCTCTNCTAACCTTTCCTTAAATACCCGCAGGGACGGTGACTCCACCACCTCCCTGGGCAACCTGTTCCAATGCCCGACCACCCTTTCCGAGAACAAATTTCTCCTAATCTCCAACCTGAACCTCCCCTGGCGCAACTTGCAGCCGTTCCCCCTTGTCCTGTCACTAGTTATCTGCGAGAAGAGGCCGACCCCCAGCTCGCCACAACTCCCTTTCAGGTAGTTGTAGAGGGCAATAAGGTCTCCCCTGAGCCTCCTCTTCTCCAGACTAAACAAGCCCAGTTCCCTCAGCCGCTCCTCATAAGACCTGTGCTCCAGCCCCTTCACTAGTTTCGTTGCCCTTCTCTGGACTCTTGCAACAGATGTGAGCTATGGTCAGCCTGTGTCAACCAGAACATAACGGAAAGGAAAATGTATCTATTAAACACATACAGAGGAGTTGAATCATGTGCCTTAAAGCCAAAGGGAGTACTTTTTGACAGAGTTGTGTCAGTGTGCAAAATGCATCTCACATGGCTGCCGAATGCACTTCAAGACATATTTTTATAATGCTGCAAACTCTCTTTTTTATCTTAATTGTGTGTGAATGTATGTATATAGTTAGACATCAGGACAGAAATTAACAGTAGTGTCCATCAGGCCCAGAACCTGGCGTTCAGATCTAAACTGGTTTCTGAAAGGTCTAAAAGGTCTTACGTGGTGAGAGAGTGCACTGGATCTGAGTCCCATCAGGTTTGGGTTATGCTGTTAGATGATCCACCTTTGACTATCGTTTTGTTTAACTTTTAGGGGTTTTGCTTTTCTGAAAAAAAAAAACCCAACAGAAACCCCCAAATGCTTCAGTGATATAATTGATAGGAAGACTATTGGATTTTGAAGTAATCTGGCAATTGAGAGATTCTCCAAGAAGTATTCCATATATTTATTTCCACAAACGGTATAGTTTGAGTCTTATTACAAACTCACTTTCTTTCAGTGGTTTCCAAACCCCCTGCAGCTTTGTGCAGCAATTGCCCAGAGCAGCAGGAGCTCCCAGCCTCACACGTTCACAGAGGGAAGCAATCAGCACTTTGCTGTTTTAAATCTATTGCTAGCTGGAAACACCCGTTCCAAGCAAAGCGTAATAATGTGCTGTTCGTTTTGGGATCTGGAAATGCATTATCGTTGTTCACAGGATGGTTTACAGCCCGTGGAAAGCTTGTTGAACATTGCATAGCAAAGCCAGTGAAAGACAAAGAAATGATCCTCGCTGCAGCAGGATCCTGACCTCGGTGGGAGACGGTCACGTTGCCTCCCCCAGCCCTCTGCAGTTAATGGTTTCGGCACATTAAAGTGCAGACGTGGGATTTGTGGTAGAAATGCCTTCAGGGTTTACATCAGGATCCCTCCCATTAAAGTTCACTTCATAATTTACATTGTTTTCTGAGGCCAGACCTCTCACTTCTTTCTTGTAACTACCTCTTCCTTTACTTTTAGGCAAGAGAAGAGTGACCTGCGTCCAGCACAGATATCGAAAAACAGGCATAGCAAAAAGGGATGTCTAACTTCGGCTGCCACGTATTATGTGTTATTACTGTCAACACTATCAAAACTTAGCACTAACATTTGACAGTATTAACACTGATTAGCACGCGCTATAAAAACAGGGAAGCTAGGATTAGTAAGGCTGCATTATTTGTCAGGGATCATCACCATTTAGTAGTAGTACCTAGCATGACAGTCTAAATAAACTGAAAACGTGAAATTTAACCTGATAAAATTTGTGTTATTTTCCCTACCAGCTTTCCACAGTATCTTCTATCCTTTAGAGACAGGCATTCCATAAACAAAACCCAGAACCCTTCCCCAAAAATGGTATCTTGGGCTGATTTGCCATGTTATTGAATCCTGAGATAACTTCCTTTTAATGTACAGATAATGATGATAAGCTCCACTAGGTGACCCGTTAGTTTATTTTAAGTATGAGCTATTTTTATTAAACATTATTTCCTGAAAGTTTCCTTACATATTCCTTTTCTAAAATTATACCTTGTTTAACTTTTGCCTTGACCAGAGATCTCACCTACATTGCAAAGCTTAATTTTAGCCTGACTGGACTACATCAGATGTCACTTCTGTTTTCAGTTATAGGAACATGATGCCAGTTTCCTCTCTTTCTGTATCAACTTTTTCATTCTGTATATTGCTTTGTTGCACAACAGTCTGCTGTCACCAGCAAAGGCACTTCTTCCTCATGAAACTTCAGACTGATGAGTACATTCTTAATATAGTCTTACCAGCTGTCACTGCCAAATAATACATTATTTTATCAAAATTGATCTTGAGCATGGAAGTGTATACCTGCTAACATCCTGAGCAAATATTTTTTAAATATTTTTTTTTCCAGTAGAATCACATTCAAGTTCCTAACTCAAGAGCCTCAATGTTGAAATACACCCAAGTCAGTTGTTGCTACTACTAGCTCTTGTTCACGAGTTCAGGTCTTCAGTTCATTGTTTCAAGCTGAGGTTCAAAGAGGAAAGAACAATAAAAGGTTTTTCATGTGATAACCAAGTCCAGTTGCTGATGTTTTTAGCAGTATCACCAAGTGTCATCTTAACTCATAGTAAAACAGCTGGCACTGCAGCCTAGGCCTCCTGCAATTCCGTTGACATGGTGTCCCTCAGCTCATATTTTCTTGCAGGGCTGTTTCCACTGCTCGATGTAATCTCGAGTGCCCTCTGCTTCTGGCCTCCTTCTGCAGTGAAAAGGATGGCTGGGAGGATGCGATACAGTGAGGACCAAAGCGGCCCCTTTCTCCGGTGGTGAGGACAGGAGGTGCCAGCGAGCATTGGCTGTTGGTCAGGCTATACAGTCAAAATGTCTTCTGTACTCCAGCAGACCTCCAGTCCTTTGGACATGGCATGATTTGGGGGAGGCCCATGCAGGGTGAGAGGTGGCAGCAGATGCTGCAGGTAAAGGAGTGTGAGAGAGAAGCTGCCTTCTGCGGCTCCTGGAGCATCCCTGGGGGGATAGGTAGTGGTGAAGGGTTCCTGAGCAACTAGGTCTCTCCTGGGGTTTGCCTCATGAGAAGTCCCCGCAGGAGTGAGGAGAGAAAAGGGTTGCTACTTTTGGTGTAGCACTCTAGTTTTCCTCCCATGGGTTGAAGATATAATCATCTGACTTTTCAATCATCCTCTCCCCCCCAGCTTTGGTCAAGGGAGCTGTGTCAAGAGGCAGCTAGATGGCTGCTGTTGGGAGAAGTCATCAGACAGTGCAGAAGGTGGGCACATCTTCCAGCCTCCTGTGGAACAGTGTACAAACCCCAAGTTCCCATTCAGCTCAAGGGGGTTTTGATTTCCCATTGGATTATTTGCTTTTGTTATGCGGTTTGATGTGAATTAAAAAAGAGAAGGGTTAATCCCTCATAAGCATCTCTCAGTATTGCCATACGATAAAAAAAAAGTTCCCTATATATCCCGCCCACTGGAATATCTCTGGCTACGCAGCGTGTGTTTATTTGCCTTGTGTGTCCCTGATGGCCCCTGGCAGTATCTTCTGGAGCCTTCTGCCAGCTGCTTCTATTGCTGGTGACGCTGAAACCGATTCAGACAAGGTACGTGTCAGTAAATAAGGAAAGCCACACTAATTTTATTGCTTTTTCTCCTTGTCTGATTTACTACACAAGTGGCACTGATTTTCATTGTTGTGTAATGCAAGCTTTTGCAGGCACAGTAAAATGAACATTCCTGCGACTATTTTTAGAGGTGATCATGGAGATTTGGATTAGAATAGATTAAGTAAGGACTTCTGCAGAGTTGATACATATACTAAGATATACCTTTACTTAAAGACATGTGGCCTGACTGATACAAGGGGCATTTATGAACTGAAGTCAAACGTGTCCCACAAAAAGAAGGGGAAAAATGATGGGTTATCGTCTGCATGTCCACAGAATGGCCCGTGTTTTTAGCCAGCAGAGTGCAATTCACGCTGTGAAACGAATCTGTGAGCACTCATAATGCTGTGAAGCAAAGGTGGCAACTCTGTGCCTTCAGTATTCAGGCACTGGGAGGGGCAGTGCCATTTAAGCTCGCTTTTGGATACCAGATTGTGCTTCAGGCTACTGTGTTCCTCTGCAGAGGAGGCAGAGAGTTTGGCACGCTGCTGCTCTGTCCCTACTTGAACACTCTTTTGGACTTGTCTGATCGTTTTCCCCCACAAAATCAGCATCTCCCCCCTCCAGGAATGAGGGGTTTTGTACAAGCAACAGTTGGAGAAAATTAATTTAAATTTCCAGCTCTTTTTTTGATGCTTTCCCAGTATAAATTTGTATGTGACTAAGCTGTTGCAGCCCTTTCCTCTAAAAGGTCAGCCTAAATTATTTTATGCAGATAATATTAAAGCTTATGTGCTTGATGGATTTCTGTAGCACATAAACACCACTTTTCATGGGACTGGTGACCTGAATAATTACCTCATCTCAGTCGCTGTTGATCTAATCAGCTAAACCAATTATAATATAAGCTCAAGCCATTTATGAAAGTTTCTCAGATTGCTTTATGCAGACTGGAACGTTTTGTGCATTATACACAAATTAGTATATAGTGGATAATGACACTCAGCACTATATTTTACTCTTCTTTAACACAATGTATTAATTTAGAATCTCGATTAACCCAAGTTTTACAGAGCGGCAGAGTTTTTAGTGGAGATCAGAATTTCCCTCAAATAATTTTGAGAGATTTATTTTTGAATATTAAACTTGATTTTTTTTTTGTTTTAGCGTTGTATGTGAATTATGTTATAGTGAGTCAAAGTTCTATATGGTTCTGTTATAATAATGAGTTATGTATAACACAAAATACTAAATCATAGAATCACAGAATGGTTTGAGTTGGAAGAGACCTCAAAGATCATCTAGTTCCAACCCCCCTGCCATGGGCAGGGACACTCACCACTAGACCAGGTTGCCCAAAGCCCCATCCAACCTGGCCTTGAACACTGCCAGGGAGGGGGCAGCCACAACTTCTCTGGGCAACCTGTTCCAGTGCCTCACCACCCTCACAGGGAAGAATTTCTTCCTAATATCTAATCTAAATCTCCCCTCTTTTAGTTTAAACCCATTACCCCTGGTCCTATCACTACAGGCCCTGGTAAACAGCCCCTCTCCATCTTTCTTGTAGGTCCCCTTCAGGTACTGGTAGGACACAAATAGATCTCCCCAGACCCTTCTCTTCTCCAGGCTGAATGAGCACAACTCCCTCAGGCTGTCCTCATAGGAGAGGTGNGATTGTGCCAACCCATGTGTAGGACCTTGCAGTTGGCTTTGTTGAACTTCATGCAGTTCTCACAGGCCCACCTCTCAAGCCTGTAAAGAACCCTCTGGATGGCATCCCTTCCCTCTAGTGTGTTGACCGCACCATACAGCTTTGTGTCGTCGGCAAACATGCTGAGTGTGCACTCGATCCCACTGTCCACGTTACCAACAAAGATGTTAAACAGTGCCGGTCCCAGTACCAGTCCCTGAGGAACGCCACTCATCACCAATGTCCACTTGGACATTGAGCCGTTGACCACAACTCTTTGAGTGCGGCCATCCAGCCAATTCCTTATCCATTGAGTGGTCCATCCGCTGAATCCATGTCTCTCCCATTTAGAGACAAGGATGTTGTGCAGAACAGTGTCAAATGCCTTGAATATATGAATTGTTATTTTAATAAATCAACAAGAAAAAGTTTAAACACAACTTTATATTCCTTTATGTTCTATTATTCTTCCATTTCTATTACTCACAATATTGCTTGTGTAATATGCTTTTAACTTAGACATAATTTTTGTAGTTGTCCCTGCATATGATTATGGATTACAATGAATCATTATCTCATTTAATTCAATTATATGCAGTTTTAATCATTGCTGTTAAATCAACCTTGCAGAATTGTCGTTAATACTTACAGACGCATGCAGAGCAAACTGGGCAGTTGTTTATCCCAATGCTTATGAAAAGCAATGGGTAATGTCAATTTAGTCTTTTGCCAGACCCATTTTTGCCTGAGATAATAAGCGAAAAGCTATAATAAGCTCTTTTCATTCTCAGCACCTTGGTGGAAAATAAGTTGCCTGAAGAGATCTTTTTAAAAGCTAAAATAATTGCATGCTGTATGTGATTTGCCCTGCTGTTCAGCCTGAGTTTGTTATTGATCTTCTAGTATTTCTTGTGATCTCTATTATCTGTAATGATCTAATGTACAAATAGCCTTACATCTGTAATTTTGTCATAACCTCTGATTTATAAAATTGTCTCCTGAGATATCCATGACCTCACGTAATCAGACACATTGTTATGTCATTAGCCAACACAGCTGAGCAAAGCTGAGTTTATTTTTGTAGTGGCAGGACTATTCCAGATGAAATTAAGGGCACATAAAAAAAATACCAGTTTAAAAGGAATCAAAAGTTTCCCAAGACTAATTTATTCTATTTCAAACATGTAAATTTCAAGCCTATGCTTTTGTGGGGCATTTTAATACAATACTTTTAGTCTGATTATAGAAGAGCACTGTGAAATTCTTACAATTTGTAAATATTGCTTGCAGAAGATGTTGTGACATCTCATTAACTCCAGGTAGTTCCATGCCTGAAACGTCCGTTTAAGTCCTCTGGGATGAAATTAAGAAAATTAGTTATATACTTTAGATCCTTTATTTAGAATATATGGAAGATAAGTAATTTATCCCAGACTGACTGTTTTTGCCATATATTCTAAATAAAGTATTGTTAGTTTTGTTCTGTCACTTCAAAACAAGGGGGATATTCCAAAACTGTGCTAGTTACATGAAAATAAGATATGTCATGTACTATAGAAAAGCTGTGGGGGAGCTCTGTGAAATGCCAAATATTCCACAGAGCAAAGGCAGAGCCCCCAACACCTGGCAGTATTATGGCTTCTGCTTGGAAAAAACCTGTCACTGAGCTGAATTTCAAGCCCCTCCCCCCCTTATGTAGAAAAATCTACAGTACATGTTAATGTAGTTGATATGATGGATGACCCATGCTTCTTGTTTGTCAAGCAGATTCTGTAGGCACTATTTCAAAAATGAAGTAGGATCTGTTGCAAAACTCAGAGAAGCCAGCAGCGCCGGTCTCCGTAATGAGCAAATCCTTTTTCCTATAAGCCAGAGGCATCGGTGCCATTTCATGTTCACAGACTCTTCCGCACAGAGGATCAAAGCAGGGGGTTTTTTTTTTGCCTGTTCTGTTTCACTGTTGTGGGAGAACGATGGGCAGCATCCCTGGCCGCTGAATGGGAGGGAGCAGGCCTTAGCTAACACAACAGTCCTTGAAAAGCAGGGATATTGTGCGTGCATGCTGTAGTGTACGTACAGTTATTCCTGCTAATAATAATTCTTCATTATTATTATTATTATTATATGTTAACGGGAACAGTTTGAGTTGTTACTATGATTTAAAGTGAGTGGTGGTTGAGGACGTATGAAAGGGAAGAGAGGAAAAGGGATGCAGTTGAAGGACAAAGGTTGAAGTCTTAGATAGGGTACGTGCAGTTAAGAATTATCAATCTCCCTTCTCCTAAAACTTTCACATATGGTGAGTATGTCTGAGAACTGATCTTAATGACAAAATAATAGAAAGATTCATTATTTTTTTTTCTGCCTACACTCACCACTCACAATTGCACTGTGACCTCATATGAGGAGCAGAATAATAGATGCCATGGTAGAACACTGATGGGACAAAAAGCCTTCTCTATTCTGAGGATAGCCATATTACTCATGTTCAGAATTTTCTAGCTAAAATTCAGTTACACTGCTTTATTTTTATCTTTTAAAAAAACTCTAAGCGCACAGCTGTATTTTCCTGCAGACTCCTGTGACACAGGCTACTGCTTTACCAATTGCTTCAAAAAGCAGTTTGCTGAAAGCGGTTTTGTATCTGTTACATTTGTCCATTGAGATTGTTGAAAGAGTTTGTAATATATTGTGGCTGTGGATAATAGTGTTTATTGGCACATGAAGTTAAAGATTCCAGGCTAATAAAACTCGTGTTGCAATTGCTTGATTCTGCATCCTGGCTAATCTGCTTGTTCTAACTTTCAGCCGTTGGAATACAGACAGCACCAGAAATGGATGCAAAGAGGAAAAAAAAGGGAAAAAAAAACCCAACTCGCAACCTGAAACCACAAATTATCATGGTATCATTGAACCAGGATTTGGGAAATAACTTTCAAATTTTTATTAACTTTCAATTTTTATTCTAAAGCTGTAGCCTCCCACACCTCATTTCAATATCTGATGCAGTCCCTCAGCAAGTGGTCTGTCTCACCACCTCCCTGTGAGACACGTAACTGGTGAGGGTAACTGGACAGCGCTTGCATCAGCTTTACAGCCCTGGATGTCGATGGGAACCGCATGGCGGTGAAATGACTGGTTTTTATGTCCTCGTGCAACTGCTCGTTTTGCTTCTCAGCCAGGGAGTGCTGGGCATGCTCCATTGGATCCCAGCTTCTCACACTCCTACCTGAAACAAGTATCCTCCAAAAATTATTTTCCTTGCTACTGCATCATGTAATCCCACGGAAAGCCCCTACCTCTGTTGACTTTCCTTATCCTTAAGCAATCGGTCTTTGACAGCATCTTTAGAAAATAAACTTCAGAAAATGTTGATACTTAAGTAATCCTCCAGGTATGTAATCTCAGAACGATGAATGAGACTGATTGATTTTGAGATCATTTGTGTCTCCTATCCACTGAATGCCAGTGTGTGCTGGATATGTCTTTAGCACTCTATCTGATGGAGATACCCCCTGAGGTAGGACAAAAGTCTTTAAATACTGTTGTGCAACAGCCTCTCGCAAAAAAGAGCTAATGTCTGTTGTCTGATATAGTTTATTTCACTGTTTTACAGTTTGTTTTTCTTTTTCAGTCTGAACAATCCCACCAGGAGAGTACTTACTTTTTAGTTACCTATTTCAGGTCATATGTATATATATATATATGTCTGTCTGTCTGTCTGCCTGCCTGTCTGTCTCTCTATCTCTCTCTCTCTCTCTTTAAGCAGAATTCTCTGTACAATTGTACAATTTCAATAGAATGGTTTGAAGTATGACAGGTGCTTCACGGGGAAATGGAAGCAGTGATGGGTGTTGTTTCACACTGAGGGCAAGAGTGAATTGAGAATAAAAGAAATGAGAGTAAAAATTTTTTTCAAAAGATGTAATTAGAAATACTGTACATAGCCTGTGAACGTCCCAAAGATTTGGCATTGCCTCTGTTTCTTAATGAAGCTGTTTGCCACCTAAACCAAAAGGACAATGAGAGAGGACACTGAAATATTAACTAACTAGTTACAATGACAGTGAATCAGAAACTGCAGCTGTTGTCATTTGGCAAAAGGCTCTGTCCCAGCAGTGTCCATGGGGAGCAGAAATAAAAAGAGTGTTTATGCAAGAGGAGCTTAGAAAAATGATGGAGAAGTCAGGGTGGGCAATTCGTAACAGGGTTCTCCTTCTTGCTAGCCTTTTGTGGTTATGAACTTGCTACATGTCTGTGAGAGCACGTGTTAGACAGGCAGGGTTGCCAGAGAGGTTGAGATTTGTGTCTCTGCCCTTATCTTTTCAATAGTTGGATAGTGATGCTGAGGTCAGAAAAACTGAATGACGCGTTGGCAGTGAGGAGGGAGTGCAGGGAGCGCTGATTTACCTGCACCTGCCCTCCCCCACGCCTGTCAGCCCTGCGCAGATGAACGCTGGGCTGCCCAAGTAATCCTGAAGACCAGAGATAATGGTTTTAATCCTAGTGGTCAAGAGAGCAGCCAGGATTAAGTACTGTAGTTGCATTTAATTAATGACAGGCGTATTTTTATGTATTTTAGGGAAGCTGTCAGTTTGCCTCTGTGGAGTGAAGCACTGGCTGGGTACCAAGCTGAGTTATAAGGCTTAGCTTCTGGCTTGGCTTCATCATGGAAGTTTTACAGCTTCCAGCTGTCATAAAGCACATTAAACAGGAACTCCAGAAGCAATTTTATTTTATTTACGATTATAAAAAAGGTCTGGGTATAATGGGAAACCTGAAGTATTTAAAGACAGCAACAGGCAGTAGGAACACAACTCCTGCCTACCACTTCCCCTTCAGAGAACAAGTAGTTGTTTTACAGAGAATTAATATTCAGATCAGGTCCAGTTCATCTTACCTGCTGGGTTGATTTTATTATATAATAAAATCTGATTTATTCTCATTTGGATCTAGATTATATAGTCATATAAGCGTAAGCCATTTATAAACAGTTACTTTCCAAGTAGCATAATATAATACCTACTCTCTTAGGTATTTCTGAGGAATACCAAATGTTACTCGCCAAAAGGCAGAGATGAAAAGCGGTATTTTGGATCTGAACATTGTGCCTGGAGCTAATCACTAGTTATGCTGATATCTTCTCAGTTCTTCATTCTGAAAAAAAAAAAAAGTAAATAAAAAAGCAGACTAGTATGCTTCCTCAGTGAACTTTTCTGAGTCTGGTAAACTGAACTCTCTCTTTATATTTTACTTACAGAATGGTCTTATCATTGCCTGTTACCAAGGTTACGTGGATGTTGTAATAGCCTTAGCACAATGCCCTCACCTTGATGTGAACTGGCAGGACAACGAAGGGAACACGGCTCTAATTACAGCTGCACAGGCAGGTAAGGCTCTTTGTTTCACCTCCTGCATACAGGGTCCTAGGAGGAGTGTCTGTTGTGGCTATTATTTTGGGGATTTTGTCAAAGCCCTAAAAGAAATTAGTCTGCATAAAATAACCCTGGCCCAGGCCACTACCAAATAAGTTTGTCATGGTTTTCTTTGAACTAATTAATCTACAGTAATATTTATCTAATGGATTAAGACAGGAAAAGCTATACATGTCTAGTAGAAGCTATTAACTATTTTAACTTAAAAATAATGAAAATTTTGCCCCAAATGGGCAGTACTATACTACTTTGTTCCTTTAATCTCATTTTCCTATGTTTGCTCTGGCAAGCAACTAGTCAACACTGTGGTCATATAACGTGTTGTATCAGTGCTCATAGCAACTCTTTTCTCACGCTTCTTGTACCTCAGTGGGTCTGTAGTAATTGCTGACTGTAGGAAAATGTATCATCATAGTTAAAAGCAAAAAAACCACCCCTATGTATATAGACTCAGCAGGATTCGGTGTTTGTCAGTGCTACTTTTATAACAGACTGATTATATTGACATGTTAATTGACCATGTTAATCCTGATGCAGACCTGAGTGAGAGCAGAGTTTATCCCCAAGTTTTCTTTTACCCCACTCAGCATGGTAATATTCAGTGAACAAGTTTAACAGGTCACATAAATGTAAAAGATGCTCCCAAAAGAGTTACTAGTTTCAAGTATACAGTTAGAAAGCAATCAGTCCATTATTTCTGTTAAAACTGTAACACTGTGCTTTAATCTTAAAGGGAAGCTGTAGTTTTCTCTTACAAGTTTTAACAAAATGCTGAAGCATGTGAATCAGAAAAAATTTGACCAAGGTGGCCATCCCTTTGTGGTCTAAAAGCTGTTCCAAGGGCTGCCTGGCTGTGCATCCATGGTGGTTTCCTTTACATCCCTCAAGTGTGCTCCTCGAAGGCAATCACTGTATGAGGAGACGCATACTTGGTCTTTATCGTGTCTTCTCACTGATGAAGAATGTGGGATGTTTCGTGGGAGTTCATGGGACATAGTATTCCCCTTCAGATCCTGTCTGTTCTCTGTCTGGATGAAGGAAAGATGTTTCCTTCAGGCAGCATCACTGGATATCCCATGTCTGCTTCAGTCGTGTCTGAAGATTGGAGCAGTTAGGTTTTGGTTTTGAGTAATACTGACATTTCCAGGTAACACAAAACTTTGCTTTGTGTTGTACCAAAAAGTGAACTTTGCTAAAGAAGCCACTATGAGATAGGTGTTAAATACTGAAAGGAAAAGTTGAGACCAGAGGTGTCACTTTCATAGCAACGTCATGAGTACAGTAGCTTTCCAAAGAAATCGGAGAAGTCTCCAAAACTCTAATATAAATTTGGACCACAAAAGGTTTAACTTTAACTCTGACTCCTTCCTGACCTTGTAACTCATGATAATGAGCTCAGAATTAATCCAGTGGGCTGACATTGACTTGACACTCTCTGCCAGTACTTGCTACTGATACGCAAAGCAACTGGAAATGTCTGTAGTCAGCAGAAGCTTATCCAAACTCCTGACAACTTGGATGTTTTCCCCTGCCTATGATAATCCCAAGCTACAGTGTTGACACCAGTTATTTATTCATTATCACAAGACACTGCTGTAGTGTAGGTTACCGTGAGGTTAACATTGCAACCAGAGGAGCTGTGGTGCAATAGATGCCACTTAATTACTGCTAAATGTTAAGTAGAAACGCTGAGCAGCGTATTCTAAAAAATGGAAAGCAAAGCTGATGTGAGTAGTGGAGGGTTTGTTTTTCTTTACCCTTAGGCCATGGAAATAAAAATATTTTTGCAAAATAAGTTATTCCGAGATCACTGTTATTTACACAAAAAGTATTGTTTTTCCTGTAGAGAATCAAATAGCAAATCCACATCACGTCAGTTGATCGTAAGGTAGTATCAGAAGGTTTCAGAAAGCACTGCCATTTCTGTTCTGACCTGCTGACCAGGTGGGCCATCATGTATGGGTGGGCACCGAAGAGAAGCTGGATGAGAAAGCGGCTGCAGTCCTCAGGGATCGTTCTGTGCGTCTCAGAGGCTGCATCTGTGACGTTAGGTACAGGTGCCAAGGGAGATGACGGGGAGGCCTCTTTACTTTTGCTAGAAGAGTTCAAAATCCACACTTGCTTAGACCATTTCATGACTGCCCAGACAAGGTGCTCAAATCTGAGCATCAGGTTGATTTTAATAGAATTATTTTAAAGACCAGCTAGAGTCTCAGAAGAGAAGTTAGTTCAGTTCCTCATATTCATTTGCTTTTGATAATTTAAGATCCTCATTTGTAAGCATCTAAAGCTGAAGTTTTTCTCCATGAGCTGACTTGAGAAAGATAGCCTGGAAGGATCAGTGAAAAGCAGTACTTTCTTAATAAGCTTATTAGTATAGAAAAATAACCCCAAAATGCTCTGCTTAGTGTGCAAATTTTAGGCTTCAAAACTGGTCTGTTTACTTGCTCTCCAGAAGTGAGATCCCTTCTCAAAGAGATCTGGCCTTCTAAAACTAAATTTCTTGCAGCCTGCAGTAGGCGGTGCCCAGAGTTGGGTCGTGACGCTGTTAAAGCGGAAGCAAAGTCATTAAACATCAGTACAAGGACAATGCAGAAAAGAATGGGAGATTGATGCAAAGAAGAGATTGAAAAAACAAATGGAAAGAAAGGAAGGAAGGAAAGTAGTTTCAAAAAAAGGGAAAAGGAAGGAACATATATTTTTTTCCCTCAGTTCCGCTGCCACTGAGGACATAGCTACATCAGTGGCAGCGTAGGGTAATTGGCTTACACTGATGTTTAGACAGAGTCGTATCTGCTCACACAGTACAGATGTTTGACGTTACTGGGACCTTGCCCCAGGCTGTAGAGCTGGGAACACAAAATGATGAGTTATCCCAGTTTTTGCTTATTACGGGAGACATGAGAATGCAACCACCTAAAGCATCCAGGGGATAAAAGGTTCTGGGTGTCTTTGGTTCCACCCACCCATCAGGAAGCATTCACCAGCCACAGACCAAACACAGGCTTGTTGAAATTGTGATATTAGATGACAGAGCATCTTCCTTACTGTGCAGCTTATCCTTCTGCCTGCACTGCATAGATTATTAGGTAATATTGTCATCATTATATGCATTTCCTCGGTGGCAGCAATTAAGTGAATTAAGCTACTACAGACATCTGTGCTGATCTCTAAATACGCCTCACAAGGCGAAGAGCATACCCTCGGCGTGCCAGCTCTGGTAGAAGATAGATCTGGCTTACAAACAGCAAGAGCCTGACGCAAATTCCGTATGACCAAACTGGCTGAGGCCAGGCTCATTTATTTTAGAGCTGCGTACACCTTTCATAGCAGACTTTAAATCACGAAAGAGTTGCCTGGTTTACGATTTAGATACACACTTTCAGTTCACGCAGACACAGGAGAACTGAAGCAAACTTTATGGCCTTAAATCAAAAGCATATGACAGAGTTTGAACAAAAACTTGGCAGCTCTGAGTTTTGCTTTGAATTTGATATCTGTTTGAACTTGAAATTTGATGCAAACCTCAGAGGACAGAAGCTCCTGCAGATTAAAACTGAAGTGGTTTTCAGGAATCCCTGAGACGCAAAACTTCTGAGAATCACAAACCTCTTCATTTTCTTTGTTACTTTATTGCTGGTTTTTTTTTTCTGTCCCATTGGAGGCCATCTGTAGTCCCTTGAAGAGTTTTGGCTGAGCAAGGTCTTTCAGGATTGACTCTTAGGATCATCCCAGATTTGCCAAACGTCTCTTACATCAGCTATACTTTTGGCAAAAGGAAGAACATCTTTAGTAATGTAATGAATGCTGAAAAAATACCCATCTTATTATTCCTCCTTGTTTCAGTTCCTGTCTCTGGTTTCTGTGGTCGAAAAGCAGTATTTCAACTGTTTCAAAGCCTTCATGAAAGTGTATACTGTACCTCAGTGAAACAGAGCGTGTCCTGCAAAACTGTCTGGGGACAGATTCTCCCGGTAGTAACCAATACCCTGTTAGGATGTGATCTTATGCCATAAAGTCAGCGAAGCCAAAACCTCTGTATTGAGTAAGCAGGACCGGGTCACTTGATCCTGCCCTGAACCCAGTTCCCTTTCGCTTTGTTCAGTTCGTTGTGGTTTGCCGTATCTTTGTATTTCATTTGCACCCGAGTGCGCAGGTTCAGGGAGCTCCTTGTTTGGTTTTCTCTGGCGTCACTGAGCTGATCTGCGCTATCTCTACATCTGCTCAGGTTTCAGGAGAGGTTCCAGTTATGCAGCAAGGTAGCAGAGTCCAGCATGAAGAGTGACACTTAGAAAACATCTTAAATTAATTAGTAAAGATTTTCTCAATTAGCTTTCCAAAATGAGTGCAGGACTATGTTGGTACAAAGCAACTGCTGATGAAATCTGTACCAGATGTGACACTATAGGCTTTTAAAATTGTCCTGTATGAATTAAAATCTGCTTCGGTAACATTTCTAGATGCATTTGAATGACATGCATCACAGAATATTCAGCTGGACTGAAGAGTGAGATGAGAGAATATTTTTACAGCTCCTAGTAATTAAATTGTGATTGTTGCAGCTGCCTGACAGACTGCATTATTTTATAAAGCGTCAAAGCACCATAAAATGAATGACAAGTGAAGGGAAAACTGTTTTGAATGAGTCATAATGGCACTCGATACTCAGCTTGTTCTGATAGTCAGATTATAAAGACTTGATGTTTTAATTGGCCTTCCAACCGTTTAGCCAGAGATGCCTTCAGCGACTCGGTATGCCCTTGCTAACACCAGTTATCCTGGCATACGAGGCGCGTGAATGGCAACAACAGTTGCTTTTAGAATTGGAACTCAAGTAATTTATTTTACTAACAAAACTGAACACCAGCCCCATTTTCCTATTGCTGGAGAGTAGACAAGTGGCTATACACTGTCAGATGGAAAAATAAAAATGTGGGATGCTACACAAAATATTTCTCTGTCTCATATCAGGCCTGGCATGGTTTGTTAGGATTATTGACTGAAACTACCACATGTAATCACTTTTTAATGAAGCACTATTATGGTAAGGCTCAAATTTACCAGGTAGGTTCAAAAGCTGCACCTTTGCTGTCTTTTCCCCCAGGTGATGGGTTTTCCTTCCATAAGCTGTAGGAATTCCCTTTGCAGCTCTACTCACTGAGTAGAATTTTGCAATCTTGGAGTGACCATCTCTGGTTTTCAATTATTCCCTGAGCTTAAATTGACTTTTCAGAGAGGAGAGTGATGTGAAAGAAGGTAGGAACCCAAGTTTCCAGGCTCCTAGCCCATGGCTGTGGTCGCAAGTCAGTGCTACTTAATCCTAAGGCAAATGACTGCAATGAGTGGAAGAGACTATGAAAAAGAGAGCTTATTAGTTATCTGCATTTCTCCAGTTATCAAACCTGCAGGAGTAATTTTTAGTTTAACCTTGAGATGGTGCCTTAATTCTATGACATATTTTTTCGTCTTTTTCATTTCTTTAAAGGACACATAACCATTACAAACTATTTGCTGAACTATTTTCCTGGGCTTGATATTGAGAAGAGGAATGTGTTTGGATTCACAGCACTGATGAAATCTGCGATGCAGGGCCGAACTGAATGCGTGAAAGCCTTGATGTTGGCAGGTATGCAAACTGCTTTGCTGCTTCTTCGTCATCATCTACTTGTAAATACGAGACAGTCACATGCAAACACCAAGAAAAAGATTAGCTTTTGGGATATTTACTCTGAAAGGTGTGGTGCATCCTTCCCTGGAAATGGGTGCAGCTTTTAAGTAGGTCATAGACAAGGTGGTGAATAGAATAGAATAGAAATAGAATAGAATAGAATAGAATAGAATAGAATAGAATAGAATAGAATAGAATAGAATCACTAAGGTTGGAAAGGACCTCTGAGATCATCAAGTCCAACAGGACTTGAAGCTACGTGCTGCAAGTGCAGGAGCACTCTTCTTGTGGAAACTCAACCAGGATCCCTCCAAGAGCTCTCAGGGTGAGATTCATTGTCTCCAAGAGAGTTTGGAGAGTGTGATCAGTCCCAAGACCTTATGATTTGTCAAATTGACCTTACAGTATCATGGTTTTCTAGTATTATCACCAGAGATCTGATGCAAACCTTGTTCTTTCTGTTTTAGTCACTAGAAGCTATTTAGAATCATAGAATCATTAAGGTTGGAAGAGACCTCAAGGATCATCCAGTCCAACCATTCCCCTACCACCTATATTACCCACTAAACCATCTCCCTAAGTACCACATTCAACCTTCCCCTAAACACCCCTAGGGATGGTGACTCCACCACCTCCCTGGTCAGCCTGTTCCAATGTCTGACCAACCTTGCCGAGAAGAAATTTCTCCTCACCTCCAACCTGAACCTCCCCTGGTGCAACTTGCAGCCGTTCCCCCTTGTCCTGTCACTAGTTATCTGCGAGAAGAGGCCAAGCCCCAGCTCACCACAACTTCCTTTCAGGTAGCTGTAGAGGGCAATAAGGTCTCCCCTGAGCCTCCTCTTCTCCAGACTAAACAAGCCAGATAACGCAGTCCTTGTTATTCTACTTCTTGTACAAAAAGTATCAATGTCAAAGTTCACTATGTGGTTGCTGCTTCTGGCATGTGAATAGCCACCTTCTTGTTTTCATGATTCATAAGAAAACAGAATATTGGAGAGAACAAACCTTTAGCCAGCTAGAAAATGGCTTTTTTAGCCTCCATATTGAGTTTAACCGCAGAAAGTTGTATCAGCTTGTTTGTGCATCGGAGATAGTGAGGATACCAAAGATCATCCGTTGGCTAAAGAGGTGTAGAGTTAATATACTCTGAGTTTCTACACTGCAGATTATATACATGTGTTGGTGAGTTTTTTGCAGGTCCTCACATTTTCCGCTCAAAATAGGGGCCCCAAAGGAAGTGTAGTAAATTGTCTGCACCCATTTTAATATCCAGTTATTTTTTAGCGTGTACAGCCTGGTGAAATTGGGGGAGAGAGGGAGGGAGCTGCTCGTTCAGAATGGATTTCGTAGTTTGGGGCTTAAGGGATACTGAGTGGCTGCTGACAATAAAGTGGTAGTTTGCTGAAGAACGTGAAAGAAATTATTGTTCAAAGTTTTGATGAAAAAAATCAATTTCACAAATAAACCGGCAAAATTCTATGTTAAAATGTAAGAATGTGTGGAAATCTAGGGGGAAAACACCCATAATCAGCTGTGGGTCTACCTGCATAGCTACAAAGCAGGTGTGTGTCTGTAGAATACAGCCGGAAGGTTTTTAAACCCAGTACCTGTTTGGTGGCTTGGGTCAAAAGACCGCTACTGACTGGCACCTACCTGTGGCAATGCAGGAGGTCCGTAAAGGAAAATAACTCACCTTCCTAGCCGCCTGAGCAGGAATTTGACACAGTCAGTTGGGGAAGAGGTAATGGCAATGTGTGAGAGGTGGTTGGAGCGGGATTGTCAAAGTGACTGCTCCTTCCAAAATTTGAGCTCCTGGAGGGTGGCCAAGGTCAATCACTACAAGATTAAGGCGCTCTGAGACACTCGGCCATCATGTTTGCTCTTTCGAAGCGAGTCTTTGGAAGATGTGAATTTGCTATTCATGAGTGCGCAGCGAGTAAGGGGGGAACCCAGTCGCTCATCGGCAGTTTGTCACAGGCTGCTGCGTTGCCAGGACCGCGCTGCTGCCAGCGTTCCACAAGCGAGCCAGCCCGAGCAGGAGCACAGAAATGCTGGTTGTAACTCACGTGTCAAGCCCTGTTGCAATCTTCAGTGTAAACTCAGGGCTGCTTTAGTAAAGTCGTCGGTGGATCTGGAGACTGGGCTTTAAATGCTGCATATAAAACAGATTGGTAACAGATGCCTGAGCTCTGTCACTCCCTGACATTAAACTCAGGGTGGCAATTTTGCATCTCAAGGGACATTAAACCTTCTTAATCAAATAGGATGGTGATATCCCAAAGAGGCATGTGTATTCAAACTAGGTGTGCTGAAAATGATCTTCAGGGCAACTTTTGTAGGAAAATCAAGGCAAGCGGCAAATGCAATTTTCCGGAAAGAAAACTTGTAGGCTAGACTTCCACTGAAATGACAATTAGTTCAATAAGACTGCTATCACATCAAAAAAGGGACATGACCATTCATGTCTCTTCCAGATGAAATAAATATTCTGCTGAATCACAGGTTTGTCCAGAAACATCTGATTTGTACAGAAAATCAATACCACTATAGTAAATCATGCCTTAGAAGAGATTTTGTGATACAAGGTAAAGAGTCAGCATCGATTTCTGTTGAAAGATCAGGATTTCAATACTCTGTAGTGTTGTTTTCTGAGGTAAATCGTCTGAAACACCCGGGGACGCATCTGTCAGGGAGCAGCAGGAGTGGGCTTCTCCTCAAAGGAAGGTGAGCCAAGGGTGACAGCAAGGCACGCAGAGGCGCTCGCCTCATCAGCAAAGGTGCTTCATGAAGAAACAGAGCAGGGCTGGTGACAATAACCAGGATCATCCAGTATTGCAGTGATTGCCAGGCAAGTCTGTGGTGACAAGGCAAGACCATAGAGACAAGGGAGGTCTGAGGTGAAAACAAGAAATTAGGTCTGTGGGTCAGGGTCCATATCAGCAAGGCAGGTGGCCAGGCACAGGCATAGCTGCAGCACAGCTCAGGCAAGGACCAGAGCTGAGCATCTGAGTGTGTGACCCCCAAGCAAAGGTGGGGATCCCCCAGTGAGTGCTTTCTCACACAGTTTTTTTTGCACAAGTCTGATCCAAGGTCCCACAGCTGCACCGTATCAGCTGACATGTCTTTTTCTCGAAGATAATGGTAAGCAGCTGTTTATACTTCTCGCTTCTCTACCGGCAGAACATACCGTTCATTAAAGTTTGTATTTGGAGGTAATGCCTTTAACAGCGCTTCCTTTAGTTAATCCTTACCTGTTACGTGTACAACAAGGAAACAAAGTCCATGTAATCTGCTGTGTTCCCAGCCAGCTCTAGTGGGAAGGACCAAAGACACAGGCGAGCGTTAAGAAGGGGACAGGACAAGAAGCTAGCCTGAGATGGGAGAGATTCAGCGGCAGGAAGTTTGGGTAGGATGGTTCAGAAACAGTCTAGTGGAGCAGGAGGACATGTCCTTGACTTTGTTCCTCCCCTCATTGGTTTGTCTGGAGCTTCTGCAGGCATGAATTTTATCAAGCCCTGCTGCCTTTGAGATCTCACAATCCTTTCTTCAGTCTATAGCTAATGAACTCTTTGATTTGATTAGATCTTCCTTTTCTTTGCCTTCTTCATAGAATCATAGAATGGTTTGGGTTGGAAGGGACCACAAGGATCATCATCATTCTTTCTGCCTTCCAGTCTGGGCCCCGTGCTTGACTCCCTGCGGTGTCCCTGTGCTTTCTTTCTGAGTGATCATCTCTGCAAAATTCACTTAAACTACACCTAAATTGAGATCAGCTCTTTTGCTTAGGGTGTCTCCACCCACATTCACTCTTGGTCTGTGTTTCTAGTGCCCTTTTTTTTAGGGATTTTTTTCAGAGGCTTAGGAATCAATGGGTACTTAATAGAGTTAAAACTCAGCTTTTGATGGCTTCCCCCATGCTCTTCCTTTCTCCTCTGCTTTTCTGTAATGACAAGACCTCCTTTGTGGGGAGGGTTATACTGAAGCCATTGCAAACTGGTTCCTGGTTACCATGCCTTGTATCTAGTCCCCCTTACGCTAATTTGAAATGCTGTCACCAGGATAATCCACCCTGAAAAAAGTAATTTATCATGATGTTTCTCTGGCCTTTTGTTCAGGTCTCAGTCCCTGGACATCTCCCTCTTTCAAAGCAATGGGACAGAATGTCTTTTCTTTTGTGGCAAGATCTGTGTAGGTCAGTTCTATGTTGACTGTTTAAAAAATGGTGCTTCAGCTGATAGAGAAGCCCTTCAAGAAGTCCAATGTTGTAGCCCGTTCATATCCCAGCTTGAAACTATCAAGAAACCCAGAAATTTTCTACAGGGTCAGTGGTACGTGTAAACCACAACTGAATGTTAAAGAGCTCAATTACGTTGAAAGCAGCTGGGCGAAGTGCCCGTGCCTGTCCCAGGGAGCATGGTGCAAATCTGCTGAACAAAGTCGACATTCTAGAGCATGCAAAGCTCTGAGATCAGTCGAAGTTTAAAGTCAGAATATAAACCAAAGGATTTGCAGTTCAAGAAAGAACGTAGCTGCCTGAAACCAGAGAGTATTCTCTCATACTCATTCTCCTATCGATGTCATTCATTGAGCCACGTACCCACATATTCTAAAACACCAAGATGTGCGTGCCCAGGCGGTATATCCAAGATCACTTGGGTGCGATGCAGAGAACATGATGCTGCTGTCAAGTCCTCATCATGTCTCTGAGATTCTTTCTGATTGGTGACAGAAAGCTAGTTTTTGGGCAGATCTTCTGTGCCCTCTAGCAGTCAGGATCTGTAACATGTTGGTCCTTCATGAAAGTCTTGCTGACTTCAGCTTCCAAAAACATGTGCTGGTCATTGTCCTGCAGCAATTCTTCCAAAGGTGTTATCTGTATTGAGCTTCCTCTGTCCTTTACAGAACTCTTCTGTGTGAACAGAACCAGGCACGTGGCATCCTCACTGGCAAATGCCCATGCTCCACCCTAATACCAGGACTGAGAGGACTTCTCTGTAATTTTCTGGTTACCAGAGAACGTGGCAGCATTGGATATAGTACTAGAGAAAATGTAAAGGATACAGTAGAGCAAACTAGGATGCTTGCTCCTTCTCGTCCTCTTGTTTCCTCTCTTCAGGGAGCTAGGTGCTCTGGAGAAGAGAAAGTAACGCCACCTGAAAGCAAAAGAGTGAAGAGCAGGGGCAGAAGCCCATGTGAGGGGGCTTATAGGAA
This sequence comes from Psophia crepitans, assembly GCA_013399095.1. Lineage (NCBI taxonomy): Eukaryota > Metazoa > Chordata > Aves > Gruiformes > Psophiidae > Psophia > Psophia crepitans. Next base: position 304,593 of record VWZZ01001646.1, on the reverse strand, counting down.
CATGGAGAGATCAAAAGGAAGGCAGAGCTGAAAAAGGACACAGAAAAATAGGAGAAGAGCGAGTGGTGGTGGGGACAGATATCAGAATTAGATGGATAAAGAATATAATTTGAGAATGGAGAGAAGACAGGTGGAAAGATAATATCCACTAGAAATCATTTCCTTCCAGGACCTACAACTGGACTTCAAATGCCTAAGCCTCTTCTGTCCTGCATGTGTCCCAGTCACCTTTTATGGCGGGTCCACTTGAGGATAATGGCATGTTTTTGCTAACAATTAATTCGTTTCCTCAGGAGTGGTAGTCTAAGGTAGGTGAGAGCAGCTGTTCTGGGCTCAGACTGAAGGCCCATCTCGCCCATTACCCAGTCTCTGATATGTATGACTTCCTTATATTTTATCACCCTTGTCACCAGCCTCAACTTTCCCTAATTCTACAGTGTCCTTTCAGAAATAAGAGAACCTGAATTGTACACCTGGTCTTCTCTGTGTTTGGTTTTGGTTTTATTTTTATTTTTTTTCTCTATTTTTTAATGCTTTCCTAGAAATTCCTTGTATATTATTTGCTGTTTTGGCCCCTAGTGGCCACTGAGTTATGTTTTCACGGAACTTGTGATCATTAGCTCAAGATCTCTCTGCTGATTGGCAGCAATCAGTGCAAAGTCTGTGTGGGAAAGATTTTTGCATGCAGAATTGTTTCTTTCCATAGTCATCACTCTTTTCTTACAAGCCTGACTGAATGGATTTTAAACTGGCAGGCAACATTCAATGCACTTTAAACTGATTATGTCATTTTTTGCATTGTTTTAAGAGAATTTCCTTTATACAGCCTTTTTTTTTTATTTTTTAAAACAAATCAGGAGTTCAGAGAGTCAGGCACGATGATCTATCCCTATTGTATGTTCTTTTTGACACAAATATTGCAGTGTGTCGTGTGTGACATTGTCTTGAAGGGATCTGCCTGATTCAACTCTGATCATAGCAACAAAAGTGCGGGAAGTTTCATCAATTAACACTAATTGTTTTTCTTTTCTTTAAGGGGCAAATGTTCATGCGACTGACCCAAGCCGTGGACTGACTTCATGGGAATGGGCCTGTTTCACAGGAAGGTCAGAATCTGCCTTCATCATGCAAAAGCTGATGGACAGACCATGCCCAGAACAGTTTTGTGATCAATATAAACCAGAATGGCCAAAGATGAAGGAACTTCTTGCCAAGGCTGCAGAGCCAAAAAGCTGTTTGCAGAGGATTTCTGAATGCGTGAGGGCAGCTGTTTCGTTCCGGTCTTTCTATGGCCCAGAAGAAGACGGGGTCCTTGATCACATGGTGAAGGTGACAACAAGCTTGAGCAGTCCTTTCATTGCTCTGTCATGCCGGACCGTGTGCCCAGGCAGCCCGCCTTCTGTGGGGAAACGCAGACTGGCTGTACAAGAAATCCTTCGGAAGCAGAGAGCCGAGGAGATTCGATCTCAGGACAAAGACCACTTTAGCAGCTACAAGAAGCTATTTCAGAACTCCAAAGTCACGCTGATCCCCAAGAAGAAGGACCGGCGAGCCAGCCTGCAGCCCATTAGCCTTGCAGTCTCTCAAGTGAACGTGGTGGCCACCAGGAAAGCAAGTCTCTTGCCTCTGCACCTGCTTAGACGGAGCAGTGTCAGGCCGGGATTTGTCATCCCCAAAGTCCGTGTCAGCAAGGCTCCTCCACCCACCTTCCAGCCAGAACAGGCGAGAAGGAGGAGCAGTGCAAAGAACGACCCCTATTTGCAGATTCCCAAATGGAGATACAAGGAGCTAAAAGAGGAGCGGAAGAAGGCAGAGGAACAGGAAAAGAAAAAAACAGCAGAGGCTCAAAAGCAGAGGCAGGTGTCTCCTGCCAGATGCAGGACCTGATTTAAAGGACTCACTTAGAAGGTTTTAGAGCTGTTTGTCTGGCTATCTGAGCAAGATAACAGACTACATGCCTTTGTGCATGCCCACTGCTCATGGAGCTGGAATACTGAATAATGGCCTTTAAGGTGCAGAAACAGGGCAAGGGCTGTGCCACAGCGTGTCTGACGGTGGAGTGGAAAGGTGTTTTGAGGTGGAAGACTTACTAAGTTTACCTGTCTGCTGCTGATAGGAAGTTTTAAGTGGTGCAGTCCTTTTGCAGTTTCCTTTTTTCCAGTTCCAGGTGAATGACTGAGAGACAGCTTGAAAAACAACATAGGTGTGAAAGGATCCTATTTTGTCTTTGCTTATTTTGTAATGGACAAAATTAAGGAGTTGTACTTTTGACACTAGACATTCCTTCCTCTCCTTGCTTAGACAGATGTATTGCAAGGTTTTATAGTAATAATGAAAAGTTTAAAATATACCATGATGTTGATGGGCATTGAAAATCCAGGTCTACAATTGTTTTGAATATACTAAGCACTTTATTTCAATTACAGTAATCAAAGTATAAGACATGATAGATACTGAACTGTATGGCTCTGTACAGTCTGTATGAGGCAGTTCTTAATGCTATTGTTTGTTCAGTTGAATATAAGAAGGGCTGCATAAGAAATATTTTTGTAGTTGAGGTATTCACATCCTCTGCAGGTATAGATCAGGGGCAGGGACTGATTTCTTTGGAGCAACAGAGAAGCTGAGCTAATTTTTGATTGCCACTATCACCTAAGATTTGCCCCCCCGTTAAGTTTCCCTTATCTTCTAGCTGTTGTCTCCTCTTTAGTCTCAGGGAATTTTTTGTCATTGTGTTTAACTGTGAAATAAGGGAGATGATAAGCCCCAGGTGGGCATTTTTTTAGGTTGATATTTAAATTCCTATTAAAAAAACCCCACTGACTTTATTGTGAGCCTTTCCATATTATAGCCAGGACAGGAAAATTATGCAGCTTCCAGAAATCCAAGCAGTTTTCCCAGATATCAAGTCCAGCCATACGCTATGAACATCCAGGCAGAGATGCAGCACCAGGCAGCTCAGCCAGTAACGTTGGGAGACCATGGCCAGATGTCATTGTGAGATTTGGTAGCACTGCTCTGGGTGCCCAGGGAGGGCAGTACCTCACACTTGTCTCAACACGGGGAGGAAACCTTCCCTAGTAAGTGCGTGCACCTCAAAGTGGCAGTTCCCACAGGTTGCTGCAGGTTCTTGGGGTCCATGTTAAGGCTTCGTTTGGCTTTACCCGCAGTCAGTCTGAATGGCGTGCCAAACCCTGGCAAATTCCAGTACGGCAGGTCTGTAAACCTGCTACTTGCGGGAAAAAAAAGACCACATTCATAAAAGTAGAGGTCAAACACAAACAGTAAGTCATACAGAATATGCTCATGCTATGTTATTGTTCAGGCTTTGCTCCTATTTGAAATGAAATGCACTGTGGTGTGCCCTCCTGACGATGTTGCTCAGCTAGAGCCCAGGCAGACCCCAGCTGCTGCTCTCACCAGCTTCTCCCTTCAATTAAAGACAGGGAAAACTTTTCCATCCTTTACTCCCACAGCACAAAGGCTGGCCACGGTCTCACCGAACTTGTAATGAAACTGTGTGTGTCACAGGAGAAATAAATTCAGATGATTGAAAACTAGATTGGTATTGCTAGCTGGTGTCTGCGGGGTCGGGGCTTGACAGAGGTTATGGCAGATGCGTGAAACAAGGATTTTTCCACACTGCCTGTTCTTTGTACCTCTTGCTGGAATAGCTGTGCTGGCTGGACTGTACTGCCAGGTAGTGTCCCAGGGCCGAGTTGGAGGAATATGCACCCTGCTAATAAACCTCCCAGCCCTGTGAATATAAAGAGGATATTAGTCTGCAAGTGCATCAGTGCCCACTGTGCAATTGCTGTGCAATTCAGAGGCACCAATTTTGTAACGGATTTGGTGAGATCAGAGTATAAGCTGAACTCATTTCTTGGGAGAGTAGGAACATAATATTTTAGCTGTCTGTGGCAAAGACATCAGGATGGATTTTGAATTGGTACACTGGATCCAATGGTTTAACTATGAATTTTTGTTTACTGCCAGCCCAGCATACTGAAGATTTAGCACTCAGATTCAGTATCTGCAAAGCAACCTGTGCTGCAGGCGAACACGTGAATTTGCCCTCGCAGTGTTGCTTGCAGGAGACACACAACTGACAGGTGCTCTCAGGGATTAACATACAGTACGGTAGAATTAGGGGCTGAAAATGAAGCCTGTTTTCTATTTCTATCCCTTTGTACTTTCCTGTGTGTATGTGTATAAGTATGTGGTATTTCCATTAAAAGAGGCACAAGCTGTTAAACTTATTTGGTGACCTTATTCTTCAGAACGGTTTGGGGATGCTGCTTTTCACTTTTCAGTAGATAAAAAAGCCCACCCGCTTTCACCAAAGGGCTAAGCAGTACCATCTGAAAGCAGTTTGGTTTCCCTGGAAGGAGCTATTGTGGGTTAACTTCCACTCCTTGTGAATTTGTCCCTGCGAGTTAAACAAAACCACCACATTTCCCCCAACACCGGGCTTCGGCCGGCCATCTCGGCGGGGAGAGCAGCTGTTTTGTCGATGACCCGCAGCCACATAGCTCTGCTGCAAGCAGGCAGTCCCTCGGCAGCCTGAGGCACGTTTTGTGCACCTGCCTAAATCTTTGCACTCGCTAGGTTGGGAAGCGCAGGCACAAGTCTCTGTCTCTTAATTTCCTTCCTCCCCTGCTGCCCCACTGACCCCTCACCCGTCTTACTGCCCCTCTTCATCACCATCCTCACCCAAAGTGCTGCGCCTCTCGCTTGTTTTTTTTACTGTCTGAGGAGTCTGAAGGTTGCGGTGGGTGAAGCGCCCGCAAAACGTGCTCATGGAAACCTGTGGCAAATGGACCGCAGCAGGGGAGGAGGCACGCCTGGCTGTCCTCCAGCAACCCGTCCCCCTTGAGCTGCTGCTCTTGAGGAGGATTTGATTTGTTTGTGTTTTGTTGGGTTTTGGTTTGTTTGTTTTTTTCCCCAGAGACCCATAACAATGAAATGCCAAGCAAAACCAACTGTACTTCAGATTGCTCCCGGTTGCTCCAGCAGGACGGTTTACCTTCTAAAAGAAGTGTGCAAGCCCTTGGTAGCACCTCCTGGCAGCTGGAGCCCCTGAGGGTGCTCCCACAGAGAGGAAAGGGACGCTGATTCCTAGCGCGGAGGAAGGTTTTCCACCTGCCCTGGATGCCAGGCTGCAGCCTGGCACGATGCTCCTGAGTGCTGTGAGTGGAACCGGAGCATGGTCTGTGCCTGCCTTCATGGCCATTGCTTGCCTGGGTGCACGGCGAGCTTTGCCCTGACGGCCGCCTCTCACCCCCTGACGCTCACTCGCAGGGAAGCACGCAGCCCGACGGGCTAGCTTACTCTGCAGTGGGCAACAGGGATTTAATACAGTGAAATCCTAAACACGTACCGACGTTCTCTAAAATGATATTGTGCTCTCGTCTCCAGAGAGCAACGGTGTTGAAAGGAAGAGACTACCAACCCCATGGAAGGTTTTTCAGGTGGAAACACAACATTAGATGCAAGTGGCTCCTCATGTCACTATGTATTATTCATTTGGGGTCTTTTATGCCAATGAAAACTGTTCCTTAAGTCTTGACAAGAATCCTCACTGAGCCTCTTCATTGAATACCTTTTTCTTAATAGTCCTGAATGTACATGCTGTTCTGCTAAGGGACAGATATTAGAGTAGCTGGTTAAAAACCACCTAGAATAGAAAAATGGCATATAGCTACACAACATTCTTCAAGGATATTTCTTTTTTAAACATCTACATTTCAGCAGGAAACTTCTGAAAGCTGCGACTGAAATTAGGACCCAATTTAGGATATGCCAATTTGCAGATGGTCTGAGCTGAAGCATTTTCTTTTTTTCTGTAATTCATGCGATGCAGCCTGGTTTTGTTAGGTCCCCTTACTGTGTCTCACGACTCAACACTCCACAGTTTGGCTAGATACCCGGAGGCTGCAGGTGGGCAACAAGCTGGGAAAGGCAGTCCTGTCTCTCTCCTGACCATGCGTTCCTGCTTGCCCCCAGCAAACCTGCCGTTTTGCTGGATTAGCATCCTGCCAATTTAATGGGCTAGACAAAATTGCTGGAGCCAGTGTAGGGGAGCAGGGAAGGCAAGGGGCGAGACACTCTCGCTCAGAGCCAGCAAGCTGCCAGGTGGCCCAGCCAGTGCTCCGGGCTGTGCCCAAAGTGGTGAGGAAGAGCTCCCCAGCACAGGTTAGGCAGCTCCAGAAAAAAAATGTAGCTGTGTGAAACACAGAGGTGACACCCACTTACAGGTATTTGTATCTCTTCTGAACCCCAAGGAAAGGGGCCTGGACTAGTTTGCAGATATTCAGGAAAATTAGAGGGTCTCCCCCTGCCTCCTTTGAGCCCTCTTTGGAAAGATTAAACAAGCACCAGGGCATAAAGTAGAACAGAAAGATTTGTAAGAAATGGGAATTTTCCTCACATTTTTCTTCCTTTTAAATTATCACAGGTAGAATTACAAACCCATACAGTCATTTGGGTCATTTAAAGTGCTGCTTCATTACTTAGATAATTACTCACCCAGAGAGCACATTCAGCAGAGAGAGCAACCGAGCAGCCAGCCAGCCACCTTCTCAAGGCAAGCAGAAACTGGACTGACAGTTCTCAGACTCTCCCTATAGTAAATTTTGCAACTCAGTCTTTGAATTCCAAGTAACTGAAAACTGCTAAGCGAATGCTATCAGAGATAACAGTGGGCAGAGATAATCCCTGGAGGAGTGGACAAGAGGTAATGGAGGCAGCGAGGGGGAAAGAAAATACATTGGTGTCTGTGGTCTTTTGACACAGATGGGTCTTTTGACCCAAATTTTTCTGACTGTTCTGTAGACGAGTTAAACACAGCCATAAAGGCTTGCTTTAGTCTGCTAAGGAATATGTTATTTAAAAAGAAAGTGATTCAATATGAGCTTCTGTCAGTATCTTGGAAACTGGCTTTCCTAGTCATTTTGAACAGCCATTTTCAACATGTTTGCACACTTTCCTGGACACTTTTGGGTTGGAAAGGACCTCACAGATCATCTATCTCCAGCCTCCCTACCATGGCCAGGGACATCCTCCACTAGACCAGGTTGCCCATCCAACCTGGCCTTGAACACTGCCAGGGATGGAAAAGTCCCTTCCAATCCAAACCATTCTATAATTCTATGAAACCATATCTATAAAAGTACCTATTGGTAACATAGTCATACATATACATAATTCACATATAAAGTAATAAATGCTACATATATATATATATTCATATATATTTAGAAATTTGTAAAATATATATGAATAAAAATCCCCTCATCTCCCGGTGATAATGATAAATTAAGCTAATGTTAAATAATTGTTCTGTAAGAGGAACAAATCATTCAGGGTATAATATGGAGGCTACAAAGAAAACAGACCAGCTGCCTTTTCACTGAACACTATGGAGCGCTTGCATGGGAAGAGGCAGGGCATTCTGTGAAAAAAATCGTACTTCATAGGGTAATTAGAGTAATTATGCATATTAATTTTGCCTAGTCAGGTTTAAATTTGGCACTTCTCTTGGCACATTTGAATTTACAATGTTCATAGCATTCTTTTATGGCTATAAAACTGTGCAGAGGTTTGTGGATAATCAGTGGGTGAAATGCTGCTGTTTCGGTCCACTCCCGGGAAAACAGAAGAGGTTGGGAAAATGAGTTCAGGCGGTTCCTTTTCCTTCCCGTCACAGCAGCTTCCCACATGAACGATAGTTTGATACGTTGCTCCAGCCCTTCCTCCCAAGCAAATCAAAAATAAGCACAAACCCTCAAGAGGCAGATGTGCAAAATCCATGCTCGTAGGCACCATCCTGGCTGCATTCCGTGATTTTTCATAAGGCACTGACCAAACAGTGAGCTTTTCTAAATGAGAATCAAGAGAGGGGCACAGGAACTGCTCGGACATCTCCGTTGTGTGTGTTCACATGCACGCGTATGATATTTTTGCTGTTGGTGTCTTTGTAACCAAAATCTGCTCGGGGCAGTGTCAACCACCAAAGATGCTTTCTGAATATCTATACACAGGCTTCTACTGACAAAGATGATAAAATATTTACTTTCCAACTGCATTTGGCAAGAGGAGCTAAGGTTTCCTGGGGCTTCCTACCATTATGCTGAAGCCAGCCTCTTGCAGAAGCCTGCAGCGTGGGGATGCTCTGCGCTATTGTGTGGCAGAGTTAACGTGACACAAATCAAATAAGTGATACCGTTAAGTAATGGCCCTGTTAAAAGTCCTGTTTCAAAGCAAGGTGCAACAGCATTTCAAAAGAATACACAACAACAGCTGTACCGAAAGCAGACATGCTGTGCTACCAGCTTGGCTGCTTTCCTGGGGAAGCGTAGCGGAATAGTTGTCACTCAGGATTTGCCCAGTTTCCATGCAAGGGATGTGTGGTCTTGTAAGCGATCACTTTGACCACCTGGTATCCTTTTCCAAAAGCTGTGGTCTCAGCCTCCTGAAGGGTGTTGTTATAAGCAAAATAAAACGACACTTGTTTGGTGAGCAATAGAACTGAACAGACTATTCAAATTAATTTTGCTTTATTTTGCTCTTGAAAATTTGTTGTACAAAGAAATTCAGCTAATGTGCTCACGCAGAAAAATACTTTGTGGATGTTTTTTACAATCACTTTTTTCACTTGTGCTTTATGGAAACTGTGGGGTTTATTCTTTGTATGACGGATTGTATTAGCCCTTTTTTAATATGCCCGGGCAGAATGAGCAGTCCTTGCCTGTGGTTTCCCAGCTGCTACAAGACAGCCCCCAGCAAGAGCCTGTTTGGGCTTACACAGGGCTTCTCGCACCAGCGCTCCTGAGAGTCTGCGCCTGCTCGTTGCTGGAAGATACTCGGTCAGCTACCGCCGAGCCACAGGAACTGGGCTGCATGCTGTTGTGTGACAGTGGTCATCGCGCCCGCAGTGACACAGGGCGTTAGTTTTGGTTGCACTCTCAAACTGGGTTCTCCACTTTCTTGGGTAATCATTTGCCCAACCGCTTGCCCATTTTTGAACCTTAAATAGCCTGAATGGTCTTAGGGTTTCCGTGCCTGACCAAGTTATTGTGCTCAGAGAAGGGATAAAGTGCTGGACTCAAACTGCCCGTCAGCTGTCCAGAGAAGAAATAGCCAGGTATCATGGTGAGGTTTCGTCTGTATTTAAAAACAAAACAAAAAATAAATCACTTCTACTTTTGGAGTTTTCTTAAGTGAAGAGTTAAGCTGAACAAATATACACAGGCTGCCTTGGGTTGGTTTAAATCAGGCTAATACTAATTTGAATTAATCAATCAGAACAAGCTTGAGATTAAGGAGATATAAATCATTCATCCTGAGATCAGAGTTTCTGCCCAGAGAGCTGTGGCAGCTTAACTAAATTGATTTTCAGTGGAGAGTGCTGCCCTGCCACAGGGCCGTACCCCTGACCTGGGGGAAGGCTCTACCGACCCATGCAGCTTCCATTTTTCCGACAGGACAGTAAGGTACTTGTTTCTCTTCTACTGCTTGTCATTGACGAGTGCTCTCATACACAGCAGAGTCAATGGCACCTCCTGGAGCAGTTCAGTGCCTCTTGCTCACCTTGGGCTAATTACCAGTCTCGTTAACATGGCTTGCAGCTGTCAGAGACCCTTCCCCTCGCAGAGTCCCCAGCACCACGCCACAGCTTTGTTCTGCCGGTTGGATTTGGGAAACTTCAAACCCCTGCATGCAGCGCTGGGTAAGAAACGCATCGTCACCATCCTCTGCAGAGAACTGCTCTCTTTCCATCAAGTAAAACACTGGCTTAATCTTTAATTCAAGGCTGTCTTTTGAGGATCACAGCCTCAGCTCAGGAACAAAGTGAGCCTGAGAACAGTCAGAGGCAGAAGATGAAATATTAATCCATACTTTCGTGACATCCAGGCTGGATTATAGTAATTCCCTGTCTGCAGGTCTTCCCAAGGCTGCCTCCTACAAAACACAGCTTGTACAGAAGCCAGATGTGGGATTTAGCCATGTACCACAGACAAACAGCCCACCAGCCAGACACTAAGCTTGGGGCTTGCTTGGAGACCTCTATTCCTTCTTTATCTCCAGGTATGCTCTTCAGTTGCCAGGTGTAGAGCACATCCATACCTGTTGCTCTTTTTAGTCACTAAAATAAAAAGTCTTAGCTTCAGGATGTGTCTCCCTGTACAAGAAAGAAAAAACCACAGAAATCCTATAAATGTGGTAGGCAAAATCTACAAACATGGTAGGCAAGTTGTGGTCCCCTCTCCCCTCAGCCCATCATCCCAGATGAGTGTTGCACACCGGTCAGCTAGGATATGACCAAAATAAAGAGAATGTGAGGCTGAATGAGAGAAAGGAAACCACCACCACAGGGGGATATGGCTGAAGAAAACACAGAGGGAAGAAAACAGATTAAAACCAACATCACTATCGAGGTATTTCCAGAAGCATCAAAGCTGCAGCTGTTCCTGTGTTGGCATATGCTGGATGGAGTGCAGGGCTTGTTTCAGCCAGACTTACTTGTCTCCTCTGTGCCTCAGTTTCTCCATCAATTAAAGAGAAATATTTTCCTAAATCCCAAGTTAACTCATAATGGCAGCTGCTGGTTATCAGGTAATGAGGGAAAATGGATGGATGGGTGGGTGGGAAAACCCACAGAAACAAAATCACATAATCAAAACTATCTATTGGCTTTGGAAAACCACATAAAGTTCTTTTCTGCTGCTCGCGGCTTGGAGGTGGCTGAACCAGTACAACTTCTGAAGACAAAGAACCACAAGAGTCTTCATGTATTCCCCACAGTATAGACATATACCATTAAAAGTGTGTATATATAGGTGTCATCCTTCAAAACCCATGGGAGGAGGAAAACCCCCCCAAAATACTTCCCTCAGAGTAATAGGAAGCTGACGGTGTCTTTGGCCTATTTGTCCCACCAAGAGCTTTCCTCAAGTAAATGAGTATTTGCTGTATTGCAAACAGTACACTGAAAGCTTCACTTAGAAATGCAAGGCAAAAAAGTTTTGCATCATATACCACCATCACACCCTACTTTTCTGAAGAGCTCCAGCTTTTGGAGATTCCAGTGGGCTATTTAACACATTTATGAAGTTATGCAAGTTAAAGCCAAGTCCAGGCAGTCTAAATGCCATTAAATCCCTGTGTTGCCATTTCCTATTAGCTAGGCTCTTCTGAAAGCCTCGTGCCAGCCAAGATAACACATTAGGGAATGACACTTAGAAGGAATTTAAATGAACCTGGGGCAGGAGAAGAGAGGAGGGAGAGGCAACGGCAGGAATCCAGCAGCAGAAAGTCAAACAAAGTCAGGTTTTAATTTAACAACGATAATCTCCACCAGAGTTTTTTAAAAATCTCACTAATATATGGACACGAATCTTCTACACAGTTGTGGGTTTGCACTCACCCAAAACAGCCTTTGGATTTCTAGGTCCAGGGAAGAGCAGAAGACAGCATCACTTCGTTCGCTCATGGCTTGAAGGCCTCTCCCCCGTGCCAGACCAGGCATGCCAGTCATGTCACAGTTATCAAACCCAACCCAAACACCTGATAATAAAGCTTATGAAATGAGTATGAGATGCCCTAAGCAGGCACTTAGAAATGCTTTAGGAGAAGTGGGTAATAGGTGGTAGGTGGACAGTTGGACTAGATGATCCTGGAGGTCTCTTCCAACCTTTATGATTCTGTGATTCTAGGTGGTGATAAACTAGGCCCAGTGGACACCACACACAGCCAGCTGAGCCCAAACTCTCTCACAGGCTGGAGGAAAGACAGCAGCTTCTCATCTGATCTATACAAAGTTATTGAACTAAATATAAAAATAAATACTATGGTTAGTAGAGTAGTCAGATACCTTATTTTGGATATGAACTCGACCGTGTTTTACCCTGCCTTCAGCTTCAGTTTTCATGATGCTGCCAATCGCCACCTTCAGGTTTCAGAGCCAACGATCCCATTAAGATGCATGAAGAGTACTTTTTTCTTGGAGATAGTTTTGGGCAGCCTGCAAACCTGTGCATCAATGCACCGGTTACACTGCTCACGGTTTCCAGAGAGCATCAAGAAAACTAGCGGTGGGAAGGAGGGGAAGCAGGAATTGTTGAGCACCCTGCTGCACCCAGACCTCTACAGCAAGGTCTGCACTTGTGAAATACTTTGGGAGCCACTCATACCTTTCCTAGGATTCCTTGCAAAGTGTGTCTGCTTATTTCAATTGTGTCGGTGTCTTTCCCTTGAGAAAATATCTACCGAGTTAGGCAATGAATGCTGGGCTGTTAGCAGGGCATGCAACTATTTTCACATCTGTTTTCACAGGCAAACCCTACTTCCATGTAACAATAACTGCACCTGTTTTACTGGTAAGCAATCAATTTCCATAAAAGATAACAAAAGCTTCCACTGAAATGGGCTAGAAATCCAGATCCCTTAAAATCTTAGTCCATATTCTAAACACGATGCTCTAGGTATTGCTGTAAACTCTGCCCATGGAGGGACCCACTGTATGCTTTCACCAGGTTATTTGTAAGCATCACCGGCAGACACAGTCACACGTGATGTGTCACCCCACAAATTTTCTGTCTGGTGCAAACTCAAATCATATCCCATGGCCCAGAACAAAACACTTGTTCCCCCCTCTCCCATCACTGCTCACCAGCAGCTAGCCTTCACAGGTTCTCCTAAAGAATAGCGCCTGATGGCTGGGTGCCACTGGTCACCAGAAATGCCCTGTGTGCTGGGGCTCTCCAAGCAGCCTGGGCCCTGAAGACCATTCAAGGCAGTGTTCTGAGAAGAGTCCCTGGTAGTGGCCCTCCAAACTCCTGCGTCAGTAATATCTGAGTGTAAACTCTCATCAAGGAAGGTTGCAGAGATCATATTCTGGTGTTGTGTGCTGCTCTCTGGTGAAGACCAAAGGCTGTCCACTGCATCATCCATATAACTGACTGGGACAGAACAACACAGGGGACGTCACCTCTTAACACGAAAGGCTATCAAGAACACTCAAAACCACTTTCTGATACTTCATAACCTCTTTTAGGCTTTGTTGGTGCTCAAAGGCAGCCTTGAAAATAATTTTCTTTGAGTATTTGGGTTTTTTACCCCTGATGTACAAATCTCTGTCATGTCCAGATCCTTCCAACTCAGCTGACTCCAGGGGAAATTTTTGAGCAAGCCAACAGCACCTTTTCAGCACTACTGTTCCTGCCCTTGCTGAGAGGCTCTCATCTGGGATGTCTTCAGCGACGATGCAGAGCCAGGAGTGTGCCTAGCTCCCTCCGGGAGCGCAGTTCCAGTGGTGATAAGTTTCAAGGAAGTGGGACAGGGGAGTTTGAGACAGGGGACACCAGAAAACCATGCAAGACAGTGTGGAGACCTCTTCCAAAAGAGCTGAACGAAAAGGCAAAGAAGATGAGATCTGTGCTTACAGAAATGACGGGGCCAGGCAAGTGGAAACTGCAGGGCAGGCACGTGTTTTTGCATCCACAGAATATATGCTCATTATTTGCTTATTCCGAGTGCTGTAGACAGAGTCCTGCATAATTATGTGAACTGCATTAATTTATTTTCTGAATTGCACCTTCCTTAGGAGGTCTCATTTCTTTCCTTCCCACTCCAACATTTCCAGTGTGCATTTCCAAGAAGGCTGTAGCATTTCCCTCTCTAAATATCAAGGTTAGAGCAGCCCAGCTGCTACCGCAACGTTTCATTAACATCTCACCCAAATTCTGTTCATCTGCCAAACCACCCCTCAGTGAATCCACAGAAAATGCCTACCTGACTCTCAGCATGCAGTGGCCGTTTTAAGGAGCGGAAAGGTGCAGCTTGAGGTTTCTCCCCTGGATGCTCTCCCAGAGACATCCCATGGCTCTCTTTTTTAGACACCTACCCACATCTGCACAAGCTCTCACCTCTAAGAAGCCTAACTCACCACGAAACAGTACCAGACACTACACCAACTAATCTGGGAGTCTGCAAGTCACATGCAGGAGCCAGGCCATGGCGTGGTGTGACAGTCTGTCCTTGGGAGTGGCAGCAGATGGGACAGCGTTATACACTGCTGCCTCAGACGGATTCCAGGTCCAACAGGTTTTGCTTACAAGTTAAGTTCCTCCTCCTGCCCTTTAGTTGATGTTTTTGCAGAATCTTTCTCTCTTTCTTCCTTCTTGTTGCTGATGGGAAAGGCTGTGAAGCCAAAAAGAGTCTCACTCAAATCTGCATTGACCACACTGAATTGATGCCTCAGCCAACTCCAGCAGATGCTGTCGGCAAACTGCGCTGCGATCAAAGATTTGTTCTTAAGAAGCATTTCTGTTAAGTTTGCAGGGTAAAAACAAGTTCACCTCTCCTTTACGCTTGAAGAGCTTTTGCTGCACAGCTGATGAAAAGCAGAGAGTCTTCAGCTGTATTGTTATTAATGCCAGCAAATATGGCTGAAAATACACAGGGCTCGTGTTCATTGCTTGTAGGTTCTATTACCCATTAGAACTATAATGCTATCAAAGTAATATTCTCCATTTACATCAGCTCTAGCATTTTACTTTGAGTACATATTATAAGCTATCAAAATGCAGAGGCCCATAATGAACACAAAGGTGCCATCTTTATTTAGACACCTTTCAGAGTAGTGGTGCTAGGTCACTAATGCTATTTAGAATTGCTTCTCAGGGTAATTGGTACATCTCTTCTTTCTGAAGTGCTGTGCTTTAATCTTTTCACTCCATAATCTCAGCTCTTTACAAACAGCCACAGAAGTATTTGTATTTTCAGAACATAGAGGACAATAAATCAAGAGTGAAGTTCCTGCTTCATTCTGACTATTGAAAGCATTTCAACAGTATCTCCAGGCTGAGCAGGTATCTCACCAATTGCTTTGCAGTCTTTTATTATTACAGGCAAAGCAACACATAAGTAAAGGAGAAACTGCAGAGCAGTAACCCTTGGACTGCTTTTGTGAATTTTCACAGGGTTTATATAATTCCTCCATGAACGGTTGTGGTAGGACTTATGTTTCTGCTGAGACATACTGTACACTCGTTTATTAGGAACTGCAAAATTAGGACATTTTCCCCCAGTTATTAAAATCAGGTAATAGATTACACCACATGTATATGTTATGATGTACTTGTACAGCTGTGTGTTATAATAGTTATTTTTTCCTTTTCCTATCTAGTAAGCTAATTTACTCTGCAGTATTCTGCTCAACTGTTTTCAGAGTAACTCAGGTTTTCACTCATACCATCTTTTTTTCTAGACTTGGTGTTCCAGCAATGAGCACTGGATAGACAAGTGCTCCTCCTTCCCAGGAGCTCTGCTGAACTCCAGTTCCCTAGTTTTGAAATCATGAGACCTACACAACAACAGGCTGGTGTCATGCTTGGCATGACAAATTTCATATCACTCCCTCAAGCCAGGGCTTTACAACACATTTGGGTGCCAGCAAAAAGCCCAGAAACCAAGGTTAAAAAAGCAGTTTAGCAGCCACAGACTGAAGATGGGACATAAAGTTATCTGACACTGACAGTCCTCTGCGGTCCTCCACAAAAAACTCACGTAAAGCAAAGGAATTTGCTCGCAAGTCTTCTCCTCCATCGTTTTCAGGTTGCTATGCCCTACAGTGTCTGAGAAGACAGATGTCCCTACTTTAGCTCATGTAAAAGATCTAGTCTGACAAAACAAACCTGAAGTTAGCTTTATACCTCAGAGTTAAGAGAAGTTAAGAGGATTCTGTGAATACAAAATAGAAATCCCCTCTGAAAGACTGGTGGCCTGTGCAGGATGGGGAAATAACCTGCCTTAAACGTTATTTAAGCCTACATCTGTAGGGATCCTAAATCTCCCAGCAGAGATCTGTTTAGATGCTACTGCTAATAGCATCTAATTTTCTGTATTTTGAAGGTATAGATCCTGCCTTTTAACCTGCTCCACTGAACAAAGTGGGACACCTGTCACAACGGACGGACCACCACCAGGAGGGACACTGACTGCGCACAATGACGGCCAGGAAAAAAACTGTCTGTAAACAAACTAAACATACAAACCTAATTCCTAGAGGAATATTATTAGTGACGATAAATAGTCAGATCACGCTCTATACTTCCCATAAATATTTATCTTCGCAACAGTTGGCTAACGGTGAACCAGCTATTAGCATGGAAAGCGGAGCTCTCGTACTACCAAGTATAGGTTTCCAGGGTGTACGTTGTAGGAGCTATTTGGCACGGTGAAAGGCAAGGCTGTATGTTTAACGATCAGCCTCATAATAAGCTCAATTGAAAGGTATATTTAAGGCTTCAGCCTTTCATTCCAGACCCCTCCAGCTGTCACAATTGTCACAACAGCAGTGGGGTAATGTTTATTCTGTTCTGGGTGATAAATCAGGCCCTAAAAGAGAATTCTTGCATTTGCTATTCATTATCTTTTACCCAGAGAGTAGGAATTAGGTAAGGAATCAGCTTGTAATATAGTTATTTTATTAGCAACTCAGATTTAACACAACGAAAAGCTACCTGCAAAAAAGGATGTGAAAGGTGTTCACCCAAACTCATGTTCCGAGGAATCTGATCTCACACTGCTTAATGCCTCTGAGATGAATAAAATATTACAGATTCTAAAATTGACTGTTCTCCCTCTTTGTAGGTACACACACACTAGAATATTAATTAGGTCTCAGTTCAGCTAGAATATGTCTCAATTCCACACCCTGCACGTGCATTCACCCAGCACTGGCGTTTGCAACAAAGAGAGAGAACGTGTATTTCTTCATACTAAAACTCGTAGGTTTAAAGAACCAGAAGTGTGTTCAAACATGTTTGCATTTGCAGATTTTCCTCATACAAAGGTCTCTCCCATGCAAAAAGATTCAAGGACATGTAGATTTACAAATCAATGAATTGTACTTTCAGTACATAATTAGGCAGTGGAAACTGAGGTCACTGCGCAGTGTAAGAAACGGTCAGTAGCCAGCTCTGAAACAAGATGATAGCTGTTTCTTTTCTCTCATCATCTTCTAACAACGGTTCTGAGCACAACTGAATCCACTTCTGTGCTGATCCACTTACTACTCAAGTTTCAATACTTGAGGGTTTACTGCTTTAGTCACAGCTCCTGTTCACTGCAGATTTAAACACGTGAAAAAAATAAAATGAAGTGCACAACATTCAACCATCATGTGCCACAGCCTGCCGGTCTTCAAGAGGCAAGTTTCTGAGACCTTTTGCTTCCTCACAGCTCCCCGCTACCGTGTTACAAAGCCAACTGAACCACCCTGCCGCTGGGGACAGATCCCCTCGGAGCAGCAGCTTGGAGCTGAGAACCAGAGCTCCACTCGGCCCGTGTTCCTGTGATACCTCAATAACAGATGCCAGGACAATAGAGGGAGGTGAAACAGCTCAGGTCCAGCTGGCTCAAGACTATTCTCCCTTACCACTGTCCCCTACAACCCCTGGGCCTTCCCTGGCAGCTGAAGGCTGCCTGCTGTTTTCCATCGCCTCCCTTGTCATCCACTTCTGTGGACTCTGCCCTTACTCCTTGACTTTCATCAGCATTAGGAGTCTCTCAGCAGGAACCTGCTGTCCATGGCTCCTGTTTGTGAAAACCTGCTCTGAATTCACAGAAACAATCAAGGATTAGAACAGGTTTTTTTTAAAGAAATGAATCATGAAGCCGGCAGAAGTCAAATCATCACTGCAGAGCATGATACATCGCTTGAAAAATGAAACGAAGCCCAAGATTAGATGTGCATGACTTCAGAAATAAGATTTTTCAAAATACCAAGCAAAGTTTTCAGATACAGTAGGTTCACAAATAAGCATAAAACGAGGAGAGAATCTCTTCCTTCAGACCCATTCCTCCAAACACTGGCACTCTGGCACAATTTTACTCAAAAAGGCATTGACCATATTTGCAGTTTCAGTCACGTCTGAAAGATGACGAGACACTAGTTATTTCAGCGGCTGGTAGCACGCAGAGATTAGCAGCTAACTTTTGCTTTTAATTTTAACTAAATCCGCTGTTTAATATTTCAAGAAACACTTCGGGTTTAAGAGGGAAGCCAGGCTAGTTGCTGTGCTCGCCAGTGCACTTGCTCCTCCGTATGCAAGGAAGTGATGTCATTATCCTTCTTAACACGGTATCAGACATCCATTGACACCTGAGACAGCCTACCCAAAACAGCTCGTAAGACGTCGTTTCACCTACCTTCATAACCTGCCGCTTGTTTGTCAGCCAGAAAGGAGGATAAAAAACATTTTGCTGAACCAGCTTCAGTCACAGCAATGCGAGAATGCACCGAAGGTAAAACACGTGCCCTTACTGTTGCCTATAGAGAGCTCACAGCTCGTTAACAGCTAAACAATTTTTATAATCCTTTAAAATCACCGTGGATTACAATGCTTTTCTTTTTCTAAAGCTGCAAGCGACCTACAGAACGCCAGCCACTCGAGTCTTCTAAAAATATCTCCTGCGCAAGCTGGACAGCAGAGATTATATTACAGGGCTTCTTTCAAGGTCACTTGCCACGATCTATGCCTGCAGTGGCTTTACTGTTTGTGTTTCAGTCTTGTCCCTGGCACTGCTGCGAGCGTGTTTTGCAAACAATTGTCAGCGTCCATGCCTGCCCGTCAGCTCCGAGCAACAACAAATTACATTCTCAGAAAATGGTATTGTATTCTTGTTCTCACCTCTGATCTGCATCCTGAAGGGAAGGGAAACAGTCTTTGCAACAGAACTGACTTCTTCATTCATGGAGTGCTTTGCCAAGCACGACCCATTCCTCCTCTCCTCTCAGGGTTCCTATCTAAATACTAGGGCAACCATTTTATGAAGAGTTGCAAAACCCAGTACACACTAGATGCAGTCTCTTCTCTGATGGGGGGTGAGGAAAACAAACAAACACACATTCTTGAAGAAGACCCAAGCACACAGGAACAAGCAAAAGACCTCCACCTTCCTAAGGAAAAAATGTGTGCGTGCCAGGGCTGTGATAAGAGGAATTTTGAGGAAAAAAAGAATTCTTTTGGAAAGCAAATCAGGTACTTAGTAATTACCTTTACTAATTAGACACAATACAGTCATGCACAGCACTTGCCAAAGGCTACAGCTAAAATACAGATTTATTTCACCCACCTGTTGAAGTCTGATGAAAATTTACCACTGTAGACTTGACTCAGTTTCTTCACATCAAGGTTCCTCCAGTTGCTATGATCTGGATTCCTCTTTGCAGACAGAGCAGATACTGCTAGCTGCAATCAGCTGTAGTTGTGTCTTTATCTTGTGAGGGAGAAGGTTTGTGTGCAAAGAAATTCAACTACAACAGAGATTTGTCTTCTTAATTTTTTACATCATTGCAGCATCTGACCAGCAACATCTCTTCCTGTTGTAAAAGTAACTGTACCCTTAGTGACATCCCCACATTTTCTAAAACGCAATTAACATATCGTAATCCTGTAGCCAAAGACTTAAATCTCATTTTAAACTTGATACACCCAAGTCTGAAAGGGACATGAACAGTTGTTTATAAACCCCATACCTCCCTACTCTGTGAAGACGGTGAGTATTCAGAATAAAGTTCTTCCAAAGGGACAAAAATACATGTCCGATCCCTCCCCTTCACCGCTGTATGAAACAAGACTGCCACGAATATTTTCATTCAACAGCCAGGAGCATGTGATGATCGTACCACCACGGACAACAGTACAAGACTTATGTTCCAAGACATCTGACAACAAAAGGGTAAGCCATACTGTTGAAATTAGAAGTAAATAATTTCGAACTACTAATAACATTTGCAATACTGCTGAGAGCAGGGCTACGGAACTTGGAATACTTATGGACAACTCAATCAGCAGCATGTCAGCCATCACATTATTTTCCCATAATTTTATGAAAGAAAGACGACTTTTTTTTAAATAACGTAGCACATCATTATGTGAATGCAATGTAAGGATGTAACATTGCGATAGTCCCAGGGCAGTAAATCTACCATATCTGACCTGTATCACATATATTTGTTGTATTATATATACACTACACATACACGAAACATAGGATGCCCAAATTATCAGAAAGCTTCCAGTGGCCGCTTCTCCAAACTCCTTTGTGAATCACTTGTCTCATGGCATGTACTGTGCAATGTTAACTGCAGTTTTATGAGAAGCATGCCACCTCTTCTAATTACAATACTTCCTTTTTCTGAAAGATTAGAACTTGAAAAGCAATGGAAAATACTAAATTTCATTTCCTTTACCATAATGATTTATTACCAGGCTTAGATTCCATAGCTTCGCAAAAATCGAGGATCTCCAATTTCATAGTGGAAAACAGCAACCACCGTTCTAGCTGATAGCATCTAGGTTTTATTTTAAATGAGACTGGACTAACCAGAACAGCTCATACACCGTGTCATAAAAGTTTCTAATAAATTTCACTATCTGTAAAATGTTGATTCATCATGCAGCATTCTGTAATAAAACCCCATAAACCCCACAAAACTGCACCCTGCTGATTTACATCGTACTTACAGAAAAAAAGAGCCCAGTATACAATTTCATGCTTTATTGTTGCATTATTGCCACACTGACAATTACAGGAAATTTCTTTTGCAATCATTTGAAGGTAACATCTGAACATCAAATGTGCTCGTATGTTATCGTAACATACTTCAAAAGTATCAATAACCATCAGTAGGCAATCCAGATCACCTGTTGTGATTCTTTATTTTGGGCAAGGTAATGCTTTGGTAAGGACACCTATGTAGAAACATGGATACCTCCCAACAACATATAATATGCTTTCATACAGAGACATTTTCTAACCGTACAGGAATTCCTGCACTCTAAAAGCCACTAAAGCTATCTTGAGAGTCATACCCCATTGTACAAACTCACATATCCATCTTAAGTAATCAAAGACAAAATTCAGGTATTGTCTATATATGCTGTATACATTGCATTAACAACCAGAAGCAGTAGTTCATAATTCAGAAGCATCCACATTCCTAACTTTTAGTGTGAGAATGGAAATGTGGTGCTGCTTTCAGAAGATAGAAATATGCATTTCTACCAGCTATCACTAAACACAGAGTAGGGGTACGCAGCTCCACCTAATCGTGCGCTTCTACACGGAGGTACGTTTAGTTTTCCACTGCAGTGATCCAGCTCATCTTGAATGACACTTCCGTTTGGTCAAAGACACCATACCGAAACCCTACCAACTGACTACATCACCACTGACTACAGCTAGAATCTAGACACTGCTTCAGGTGTAGGCACAAGACTATGCAGCTCACTCTCAAGCCAGCAGCTACGGGTACCAAGCGACTGCGACAACTGGACTGGATGATCCTCAAGGTGTCTTCCAACCTTAATGATTCTATGACTCTATGATCCGCTTCACTGCTGATGCAGCACGCTGACAGGTACTGGCTGCACCATCAACAAGATGCCACCACTTCGTCCTGAATCTGCACACGTTCCTGCCAGTAAATTACCTCGTGCAGATATTCCAAGGTGCTCAAAAATGCTGCCCTCATGAGTGGCTACGAACAAGGGCTCAGGCATACCGACATCAGAAACAGGAAGCGTATTTTTAAAATTATGCACATTCTAATACAGAATAATTCTTATAAACAACGCTCTTTCTTTAAGGCATGTACGGTTATCTAATTAAACTGAAAATAAGGACTGCATATACAGATTGTACATCCTTTCTTGGGTGTAGAATAAACATATCCATGCACATCCTTTGCAAAACATCATTTCTGTTTCAAGCCCATGAAGAGATGGAAACGCCATGTCCCTCTCACCCATATAAAGCGAGTTATTCCACTTGTGAAATAGGCCATATTTCACACCATTTTTTTGTTGTTGTTGTTTGAAACCAGAGACTCAGGTAGCAATTATTTCATCTGCAGAAATTTTTTAAAATTCTATTTTTAAAACTCTCCTCACTGACTTTTATACTATTTGATTTTAAATATAAATGGACTAGTAAAGCCCCAAAGTGACTCCAAACTTTCACTGATTTGCCAGGTTAAAGTTTGCAGCACTAGCTCCAGTACCTGATTTTTTCACATTATTAGAAGTTTTATAAACCTAGAGGGTACTGAAGGCTGTATACTGTATTTATAGTCAGTTAAAAACAGAAGTACACTTAAAAAATGTAATGGGAATGTTTACAAAATTGTTTTCCTGGGTTTTACAGAGATGAGTTGCAGAAGGAGAATGACAGAGCTAAGTGATTTTGAACGGTGCAATCAGAAGATTTAATTATGTGGCCACAACTAACCTGATTCCTCTATATGAAAAGTAAGTTTTTTATTCGCTCATATCACTACTGCCCTTGTTCACAATAAGACTAGAAAAAAAAAAAGTGATGTGCGACAGAGGTTGGGTCATAAATTTAAACACATTTACTAATGGTATCTCTTAATTTCAAACAGTGATCTCAAACTGTAAGTTAAAAAATTAAAATAAGCTGGCAAAAAAATCTGTTGAAGTTCAATTCTAGAGGGGTCTGAGCTCCTTCAGCTTGCTGTTGGAACTGAGAAATCATCACCTCAAAAAATACAGCCCCCAGTGAGACCCATGAGAGGACAAATCAGTTGCCTACAGCAGCAGTGTTATTGTAACTCTCATTTCTCTTCCCTCTCCATACCCACAGGCCTCCAAATGGAAGACCCTGAGCAAGACTATGCAAGTGCAAAGGGATGTAAAGAAGATCCAGGTGGATTTCTGCCCAGCTGAGAATGTTTTCGTGCCTTTTTATCATCTCACTAGTTGAAATCAGAGGGCTCAGTCACTGGGGTGTAACACCACAGGATACTGAAGACTGCAAGGGCTCTACGTAATCAAGACAACCACCGATTCCTGTCTCAACACACACAACAAACTCCCTCCAGATAGTAAAGGGACCAGTACAAAAGGGCTATTCTTTCTTACCGGCTTAGCATAAAAACTACATTAACTATCTGCTATTGCAATGCCACAACTAAAAGTACAAGTTTTAAGCTCATTAATCATATTTGATTCATACCAAAGTTTTATCTTGGCAATAAGAAAATCTTATAAAAAACACCACCCCGATCAACAAATATTTAATAGAGAATTTTCCATCTGGGCTAACAACTAAACAATGTCTTCATTCTTACTAACCCTTGAGAATTAAAGTAAAAGAAACAGCACATTATTTTAGAGGTCAATTTTACTGATTTGACAGCGTGAATCCTAAAGGGTTTTTGTCTTCTCTTGAAAACTTCTTCACTGATGGTCATTTGGCTGAGATTTTGACGGAGGGTTCACTTGCGAGGCTGGTGGATGTGCTGTTTGACATGTTGCGGGTGAGGAAGTTTTTCCACAGAAGGATGTGGTTTCTGATGAGCCACCTGAGCCGCTGCTGGAGGGAAGTCCTTATCACCCTGTTCAAAGAACACACCAGGAAAAAATTAGAGAAATCTTAAAAGTACGCTTTCCAGTTCAAATGGATGCAAGCTTTTAAAAATGTGAAAACCAGACGGAAAACAGAGTTGGATGTTACTCTGCAGTCCCCCTGTGCACACCCCATCTTGCCTTTTAGCCAACTTCAAAATTTCTTACACAAGTTTCACTCCTTCCAATTGCATACACCATCCAAGAACACAGTATCTTCAAGTGACCCATGGGGAAAAACCCCACATTCCTCTCTTCGATGCTTAATAGCTCCTCGTCCTACATCACTTTCACTGGCTCTCTACGGTCAGATCTCCTTGACATGCTTCATTTTCACAAAGCAACCAGAAAAAGGAGACTATTTTACAAACAAGGTAAGGCAATGTGAAAAACTACCTGCACTAGAAAACCTACTGTAGGAATGCCAGTTCTGTAGGAAGAAAGGCAGGATCTAACGCTGCATTTGACTCGAATCTTAGGAGTGGCTTGCTTTTAAGTATACTATACTCTTTTAACCAGGTCTGCTAGTGTCGGTTCTGACGTGCTGCTGTTGGGCAGGCTCAGTTCAGGTGTAACCCTCAAGCCACCTATTTACAGCTGTCATTGCTAGGGTCAGTCCCATGGGGTTTTCAAACAGCAATGGGAAACAGACTACTATCAGTGCTCAGTGACGGGGAGATGAACAGCACCACAACCTTCTTCTTTAGAAACTGGGACTAAAACATGTAAGTCAGAAACTCTCTGCATTCCATCAGCTCGCAGGATGACAACCATACACAGAGGTATTTTCTACAAAGCTGATGTCTCAGATGGCCTGTTTCACACCTGAGCCCATCTCCATCTACTCCAAATTCTTCCTTTCTGTTCTAGCATTTTTTTTTTATCTTGATCACTAGGTTAACTTTTTACATTTTTTTCACTTTTTTCTTTCCCCCAAATTGCTTTTAATTTTCAAAGATCTCCTCTTCTCAGACTTGACATTTTCTACCTTCTTTCCCTCTCATGCTAGTGTTTGCCTTCTCCATACCTTGCTGACCCCTGAACACCTTGTTGTCTCAAACTGGTGATGTGAATGCAGCTCTTCTATGACTTGTGGGTACGGTAACAGTCAAGCAGATGATGGAATCAGCCTGTAAATGTTAGCAGGAAATGCCCATCTTAGAATCAAAATATCATGGAATAATTCTTGTTGAAGGGACCTCAGGATGTCTCAAGCCCAACCTTTTGCTCAAAGCAGAGCTAGCTATAAGAGCACACCAACTTACTCAAAGCTTTTATCCAGTCTGGTGTTGAAAACCTCTAAGGACAGGAGATTGAATAGCCCCTCCAGGCAACCTGCTTCACTGCCTGAATGTCCTCACAGTGAAAAAGTGGGCTTTTTTATGTCCAGTCAGGCCCTTCAATTTTAATTTGTGTCTGTTCTCTCTTGCATGCCTCCCATGTACCACACCAAACAGTCTGGCTCCATCTTCTTGGTAACTTCCACGTAGTTGTGGGAAGGCTGCTGGTACGTCCTCCTGAAACCACTTCTTCTCCATGGTGAACAAGGCTTGTTCCCTCAGCTTATCCTGCCAGGGCATGTCCTCCAGACCCCTGACCACCTTGACGGCCTTCCAGTGAACTCACTCTGGTTTATCAACACCTTTCCTACACCGAGGCGTCCAAAACTGGATGAACTATTCCAAATGTGGTCTAAATTGTGCTGAGCAGACGGCAATAACCCCTTCCTTCCCATCTACCAGCTACTTTCCTGTTAACGCAGCCCAGGATGCTGTTGGTTTTCTTGCTGTCTTGCATGTGGCTGACTCATGTCCAGCTGCTGTCTGCCACTCTTCCAGCCTGTCCACCTCCCTCTGAGCAACATCCCTGCTCTCAAACTTATTAAGTGTTCCTCTCAATTTGGTGCCATCCAAAAGTTGATTAGGAGTTTTCTGACATTAAACAAGACAGGTCACAGTATATAAACCTCCACTTGACACTGATAAGAACTATTATATACCAGGAAACTTGAAAATATAATTGAAAAATTACTCTGGGTTCAAAAAGGCATTGCTAGGTTTTGTTTATTACATAGAGAAAATTTTTTGATACATGTTTGGGAGCTATAAAGTCTCAGAAAATGATAGACCAACTTTGCTCTTCATAGGTTAAATAAACCTGTAGCTGAGAGCTTACTGAGGATAAGGATAGTACCCTGTCAAGTAACTGATTAGCTAATGAAGAACTGAGTTACAAAATTAACAAAACAGTTTCTTTCTATTTTGAATCTTTTGCATGCCTACTAAAGTGGGGGCCTGTGTTTTTTATGTCTGAGATTTCCCAAGTCACTGATTAAAAGATATCACTACCCTACAACTTAATAAAGTGCTGTCAAAATTACTAAACATTAATGCAATAATTAGAAATAATTAGGCATCTAAATGCCACTAAACATTAACACAATAATTAGAAATAATTAGGCATCTAAATGCCTAAATAGGTATCCACCTTGGTGCAGGTGGAGGTCCAAGAAATGCAGCAGTGCCTGTCTGCTACCTCTGTGGGCTAGGGAACATGGCATCAGCTCACGCTTTCCACCTACATGATCTGACACAACCACAGCACCTAACAGTAAACCACATTACACACCCCAGTGACGTAAGGCCACCATAGTAAAGGTACCCATCACGTAAAGCCACAATAAAAACCCTGTCACAGCACACAAGGCATGAATTACTGACAAGATGATTAATGGCTAGTTAATACTAATGATTTAGTGTATCGACTTCTGGTGCTGCCTGCTGTTAAAGTCCAGAGAATAACGTCTTGAATCCCAAGTACCTCAAAACACACATGGCAGCTGAAATACGTATCTTCAAACACGTATCCTTACATGAGGAGTGTCACTCCTCATCACAGACCGAGCTGTAACAGCAGAGTGAACATGCAACCGCTTTCAAAGGAAATGAATGCAGTAATAACTAGCTTAGATAAGAAAATAAGATCCAATAAACTTAAAGAGCTAAAATTCAGCATAAAATTGTGGAAGTAATTTCAATAATAATTTCATTTTCACTCAAAACCAAAAAGAATGCTCAAAGAGACTTACACAAATAGACAAAGCATAAAGCCTCTTCTCGTAAAAGAGGAAGGGAAATAAAAAAGATTAATTTTGCCCTGATCAGTGATAATTCTAAAAAGCCTACAATATTGTTTTTGCAATTGAAAGAAATTTCACGATAATCTTACCCTCGCCATGACACCAGAGATGAACACCGTTGGTTTAGGTGGGCTGAAAAAAATAAGAGAGATTATTTGTACAAATTATTTAGAAGGCAAAAATGAAAAGTACATCACACATACCATGCAAAAAAAAAAGTGGCATTTTTGGCAATTAACCAATATTTCAAGTAGACAATACAAATTTCCTCTTCAAATTACTATTTTCTTGCTTGTACTTACTGCAGCCAAGAACAGACCTGCAGGTTTTGGCTGCTATTACTTCACATTAGTTGTGACAGCAGTAAAAGGCTAGCCCAACAGTCTTCCTTACTTAAAGCTGAGAGCCTTTGTTTGTTTGCATTGGTTTCTTAATCCTCAAATTTTATATATAAGCTGCCAGCAGTACATTAGGCTTAGTATATTTGTATTGTAACAATGAAAACTGTAGCTGGACTACACTTACTGCTGTGATGGAGAATAAAATAAAATTCAAGTTGATATCCGTAGATCAAGTGGATTAAGATTCTGTCTCAGAAAAAACAACACCCAGTACTTCAACTCATAGATTTTTTTTTTTAAACTGATATTTGTCTACTTATCTATGCAGAAGGAGAATCATGTCTGCAATAAAACAACCATTAAAACCATAAAGCAAAGTCTGCACTTCTTTTTCATTTGCAGACCTTCATCCCATGCCAATGGGAACAGATGCTCCACAGGAAAAATCTGACTTGGCCAGCATGAGGGATCAGTTTCCCTGGGCCACCCATCTCTTGAACTGACCACCTCTACATAGAGGCCAAAGCGCAGCCACATCTAATAGTTAATCTCGGTGGTGGGCATCACCACAGCCTCTAAACTATAAATGCTCAACAACTTCAGTAGTCTCCTGGGCAAGTAAAACCCTACATCTGCATGGAGTCTGCAGAAGGACCAAGAACAGGAGCTTCAGCAGATCTCTACGATATAAATAATACTTTTCTAAGAAAACCACATAACCTGAGGCATTGCAAAGGGAAGGAAGGTGTGGAGGTAAAGTTGTGCCTCCCTCTGAGCACTTCCATAACCGAGGACTCAGAGGAGGTAGCTCATTAACTTGGACCATGAGAAGGGTCCCTACCCTGTGATGTTAACGGTTGACGAGGTTGGAACAACACAAACACAAATCAAATTATATATTAGAGGAATGATACTGATTATTATGATGCACTTTACAACTACACAGCTTGTAAAGATTTACTCATATGATGTTATTTGAAGTTAAGGTAGCAAGCAGCACAGTATTAGATCTTGATATAACGGTCTAATAAATATTCGCTGAGCCCTGTTTAAGTCACAGTATTGCTACACAGTCTCTGAACACTCTAGCTATTTAACAAGAGTCATCATCCCTCACAGAAATTTTTTTAAAAGTCAGAAAGACAGGATTAGAAAAAAGGAGAAAGTTCTGCTCTAAAATACTTCCATTTATGAGTACCAGTGATGTTTCCTGCAATGAGAAAGAATATTTTGATACTGTATTAGATATCTTCAATCTAATTTTCTGTTAGTATAAACTAATGACAAGCAAAGATCAATAGCAAAACACTTTCATTTATCCTAATTGATAATTGAGCCAATTAGTATGTTAGAGTCTGCATGAGATTTACTGGATGCTGAGTAACAAACTCAAATAACTCTGAGAAAACACAGATGTGCTGCAGTGGCTCGAGGTACCAGTCATAAACTAACACATGACATTATAGAGGAAATGAGCAGCAAATGGAAAAAAAAAAAGTGTGGCAACTTATTCTTCAACTATACGTGGAATCTGGTTTTAGTCACACTCAGAGAAAGAGTTATTTATTTGACATTATATTATTAACAATATCAGATAGTGAGAAATTCAAATCAGATGGATTTTTTTTCCTTATATTCTTACTTTGACCTTTCAGTGTTCGTTGTGCTTGGATGATGCATGAAATTTAAATCAGCATTTCCCAAATAGAGCCTGCATTTGCTACACATGCTACAGCTTGTCTGCCTAACACCAGACTCTATCTGCTGTTCCATACTTCTTGTTTTTAAAGCAAGTTAAATGCTCCAGGGTTTTGGCCCAAAGCGCTCACTGGAAGGGACCTCAGGAATAATGGCTGTTTCAAACACAGCTTTTCCTGCTGCAAATTATGAAAGTCTTCTCAGAACCCCTGGTCTCCTGTTCAAAATGTCATGCTATTAATATTCAAAGGACCTGAGCTTGCAAGTGCCCAGTTCCCTGGGTACACAATGAAGCTAGATAAAGTTAGAATATTTGGTACATTTTTGTAGTTATTTTTAGTTAGTTGTATGTTCTTTTGCCTAAGGAACTAGGCTGAAGATCCTGTAAGAATTATTTTCAGAAACAGTTAAGGTAAAAATGCAGTTTGAGGTTTATGTTTCAGGTAGTACTGCAGAATTATCTAGCATATCTTTATGAAGACGACAAAAATCAGTGATATCATTTTCCTGGTAAAAATTATATCCTTCAGATGTAAAGCATTTATCTTGAACTCTATCACAAAATAAAATATTTAACCTTGTCTGTATGCAGTTGGTTCTAGGCCTGTCTTCAGTCGCACTGTCTTAGGAACAGGACACTAATTAGGTCTATCCCACGGGAGTGTGATAGGCACCAAAACACCTCATGCTACCTTGCCGAAGGTTTATGTGGAACATTTAGGATAGCACAGGGCAATCCACCAACACATAGGGAACAACCTAATGGGAAACCAGAGTTGTAAAGATACATCTACACTCAGATGCAGCTGGAACAGATTTGCCCTTGACTTTTACCCTCGTTTGTCCTCTCCACGGCTTTTTGATTGGAGTCTTCTCGTGTTACACTAGATTTCCAACTGCTAAATGGAAGAACTAATGGAAACGCTGATGTGGCTTCCAGCTCGAGCACCTCTACTCTCAATCCACAAAAATCTTTTACAGAAATCCTGGCATTCATTTCTGGCTGACCTGAGGTCCCGCACTCGGCCGTGGGCGCACACTGTAATGAGGCTTTGCCTCTTTACTTAACTGATTAGACACTGGCAAAATGCTTTGCTCCTACGGAAGACTCACCAGCCTATTAGGAAGCTCATTTTCATGCATTAATTATTCCCCAGCAGGGAAAAAGACAGAAAGCTGGCCAGAAATGTGAATGATTGAGTGTGTCTGTATTTATCTTCTATGTTAAAGCCACTGGCTTTCCTCCCATTTTTACTACATTACATTGTCCCGGGAAAGATCTTTATAAATGTAACGTTATCAGTTATCTTTGATAATCTATAGAACGAGAATCAGACCAGAACACATATAATCACACATCTATACTATTGAAGGATTCAACAGATCAGAGAACGGCCTGGATAATCAGTCACCGATTCACACTTAAATTTCATTCTTAATGAAAGGAATCTTTCTACAGATGAACTTCTTCTCAATAAATTCAATTTCAACTGCCAGACTCTGAAACCATTGGCTTTGGCAGACCCAGATTAGCTGCCAGGGCCACAACTCTGTAACGGCACTCCAAGACATCTACGGGGACTGCCGTGTTGCAGCATCACTATCTTTCCCGAGAACCTACCAAAACCAGAAACAAAACTGGAGAATATGCACAGGCTACCGTTGCTACATTTGTAAAACACTTTCAAGTGTTTTAAATTTCATTGGTGCTTTATGCAAAGCACAACCTACATTTCCAGTATTTTGTAGACTGTGATAGTTGCTTTGAGGACATACTTAATCTGATGAAAATGTTTGACAGATGTTGTTTTGAAGATGCAGCATTCCTCTGTCTGGGCGTCAGTAAACAAGAAAGCAAAAAAAATGTTACTGACAGAACCTGAATTTGTTTAGACATATATGTGCTATTTAATGCACACATCTGAAGTTAAATATTAGCCACAGCCGACACTGTGTAAGGAATACAATGGTGTGCTTGCCGAGACTGCTTAGAGAGTGTGTCCATATTTTCAGTAAACCCTTATTTTATTATAACATATGGAGAAAAAGAACACATCTGTTAAGATCTGAGTGTTCAAAGAACTAACCCTGATTTTATATTTGCAACTCCTAAGAACTGCACCTGTTTAACATCAGACTCTCTACTGGATTCATTTATCCTGCCTGTATTCAAATAAAATAAAGATTTCTATTATTTCATAATACTTAGCTTAAATAAAAGCTTTATCTGACATTGCAAGTAAATCACAAAGAAGATGGAATATTTGAAAAGATCATTAACTAGATGAAATGACGCATTAATAATACTAAAATCTTACGCCTTCACCTTAGAGGGACTGGTTGAACCGAAGTCTGACAGACACGCCGTAAAGACAAACACAGGGACATTGGAATTACTGTGAAATCTCCTACAGGCTACAGAACACACATAGGGCAGATGATTATTTATCCAGCTCCGTTTAAAATAGAGAGACGGAATAAATTCCTTTTCTAAGTTAACAGGGAATTTTATAGTTATTAGCTCTATCTACCTACACACGCAGTGCATGCGTGCACACACGTGCAGAGGCTATGCATGTACACATACACAGACTACACGGATCCACAGCTGCGTAAGAGTGGTCCCAAATGCAGGGAAGAGCACAGCATGTTCCTACACCCGCGTGGGCGATGAATGCCTGCAGCCACTCTCCTGTTTGCAGCATCTGAATTGCCTCCTGCATCGTTACCTGATGGGCTGGATCTGGATCTGAATCTGGTGACAGTTTCCAGTGGCAGGTGGAATGGTAGATCCAGCCTGGAGGAAGGACTATGAGCACGACTCACAGTGCGATACAAAACAAAAGCCTAAGTTTTGAATTGACAAACGAGGAAGTAGAGCAACACATGCATCATTCCTTTCCATGTGAAAAGCTCCTGAAATAGGAAAAGGGTCTTACTGCAGCCAGCTGGTAGAGAAGGCTAGTGCTCCATGTCCACTAGTGACCAAAAAAATCAAAACAACATAGAATCATAGAATCATTAAGGTTGGAAGATATCTCAAGGATCATCTAGTCCAACCGTCCCCCCACCACCTATTACCCAGTAAACCATGTCCCTAACCTTTCTTTAAATACTCCTAGGGACGGTGACTCCACCACCTCCCTGGGCAACCTGTTCCAATGCCCGACCACCCTTTCCAAGAAGAAATTTCTCCTCATCTCCAACCTAAACCTTTCCTGGCGCAACTTGCAGCCGTTCCCCCTTGTCCTGTCACTAGTTATCTGCGAGAAGAGGCCAACCCCCAGCTCGCCACAACT